>JAWWES010000021.1:16346396-16383886 GCA_035583135.1 Lophotriccus pileatus | reverse complement strand
CCAGAAGCTCCTGAAGACAGCAAAGCCTTCACTCACCTCTCGGTCCAGCAGCACAGGCGACACCACTGTAACAATATCCCCCTTCTCTGGGTCGATGTAGAACATGTTTGGGGAGGGTTTGGTGGGGGTCTGTTTGAGGATGTTGTACCTCAGCAGAGCGTTGTCTGTGCTGGCGTCGTCGGCATCGAACGCCGTCATTCGCATCACGGTGGTTCCTGAGGGAGACGGGGACAAAAGCAGGTGAAGTTATGCTGCTTTCACCGGGGAGAGCCAGGTGGGTTCAATACCTAAATTATCTCATCAAGACCACTAAGCAGTCCCACCTGATATATAGGTTGTGTTCATACTATTTTTACCTGCTGCTCAGCCAACAGAACCAGCGCTTCTGGTTTGCAGCAGGACATGTGACTCTAACAGAAACTTTGAAACCATCCTTATTCATTTCACTTGGCTAAATGAACTACAGGTGCATCTTTTCACTTTAGATTCTGCAGGCAGAAAGTCCACAGGTGTGTGTGATGAAGAAAGTTCTGAAATAAGACAAAGGTCTCTGTTTGCACTGTAAAATCTTGCAGTTTCAGAATTTATATATATTGTGATAAGTTTCTAAATCTCTCCTGATTTAGAATTTCTGTCTGGGCATAATTTCTGTCAATAAGAGATTTTGTAATTATTAAAGCCTACATTATTCTAAGTTCAGTTTGCACTGATATATGAGTTTATTGTGTCAGCCTCAATGAAACCCCCATCTCTATTGTCCCACTGTCCTTCCAGGGATGAAGGGGTTTTTTTTCCATGTGGAATTCCCACAGTTCTGCTGGAGAGGGCCACAAGGCAACACTATCTTCTGCACAGATTCTTGAATGCTGGGCAGAGGAAAACCTCTCTCTGCTTCTATATCACAGTTAATAGAGAGGACTGAGCTGCTTTCAGTTCTGTGCCTAGCTGGTGGAACACATACTCCTGCATCCCAGGATCAAGTCCTCTCCTCTCCCTCACATCAGAGGCTGACACAGCCTGCAAAATTCTGTTATAAGCCTTACAGAGATAATAATGTACAGAGTACATGGAGAACCAAAGAAACAACCAGGAGTGATTAAAGCCTTCTGATACAGACAAGGCCTAAGACATCAGATTGGAAGTGCCTCAGTAACAGGAATGTGTATCACTCACGGATGATGAAAAACTAAATTTGTATTCTCTCTGAAGGTCTTGAAGTTAAAAATCAAAAAAACCCCAAAATATTGTGGTAAAAATAAAAACAAGCTCAGCTTTGTTTACAGGCTGATATAACAACTGCCTGGTTCACTGCTAAACAAACACCACTAGCTTGTTTAGATACATTTCTGCTTTTTTTTTTTCCTTTTGTTGTGCTTTCCAGGGTACAAAGTGTTGTCTCTTCTTGGGGTGACCTTGACTATAAGCTCTCAAAGGTTTTGCTTCATTGCTACTTCAGGCAGAGTTACCCCCTTGAGAAAAATAACAGAGATCTGACAGCATGTTGGTTTTATTCACCAGTGATTAAAGGTCAGACAGCTCAAAAAGAAGCTTACCACTGGATACCATGCCATGTTTTCCAGCATTACAAGATGATCCCAGCCCTGATATTTTCACCTGCTTTGTTTGAGACTGCTTCAGAAGAAAATAGAAGAAAAAGAGCAGCTTTCTATTTTGAGGAATGAAGATTCACCCTCTTTTCACAAGTACAACACAATGTGCCATTTTTTTTAGACATTTATCACATTTTTTTAGAAGATTGTTTGTGTTGATATTAGCTAATGTGTTTCATGAAGATCTCCTAAACACAAGACTTCAGTGAAATAAATAAGGATAAAGGCAAATCTTCAAGAGATCTTAGAGGGTGCCCAAGGTCAAGTGAAATTTTAATGGGTTTCAGTACACAATGCTTTCCTGAAAAATGCAGTTTAATAAGATACCATACTCAAGTACATCAGACAACATGTTAAATGAATGTACCAGTTGCTATTATTATTCATCCATTAGATGAACTGATGCTCAGGAGAGATTTAGAAAGTTATTACAGTATATGCTCAGGGAGAAATCCTCTTTATACACTTGTCCCAGATAGTTCTGCTGAAATATTTCTGATGATAAGACTGTGGAAGGCACATGTAAATTTTAGGTCCTGATGTAAATCCCCAAATCTCTGGTTACTCCAACATAGAACTGGCTCAACTCAATGGCTGCATCTGATTCTGCTTTGCCAGCTTCAGTTCTTTAACCTTTCAACTCACTAGACATTATCTTGTTCCACGCAATCATTCCTTTGGTGCAAACAGATAAGAAATCCCAGCAACTCAGATGAGCAGAATTTTACATTCATTTTGCATAGAGATGCAGGAGCAAACCTGGAGAGAATTAGATCCACTTTTTTTTTTTTAATTTTTTTTTTTTTTTAGTGCTGCTTCTGTCAAAAGTTTTGAGTTATTGGTTCCTGGCTACCAGCCAAGTGTCATTTACATTTAAGCAGAAGTTATTTTATTCTCACAGGTTCACACCACAGAGGTAAGAATGCACACAAAACGTGGGCTTGTCTTTAAATGCCATAATGGATGAGCACAGCCTGTCTGATGTTGTGTGTCTGGGAACATACAGAACCTACAGCTCTTCGAACATCACCCAGGTGATTCCATATTTGTGGCTGATGCCTCAAAAATCACGATAGATTTAAAGGAGCAGCTAAAATATACACCAGGGACCTTTTGGAGAAGTCCAGTTGCTGCATTTCCAGGGAAGAACTTTCTTATACTAGTTGAGGTGTTCACAGAGAGAACACACATGGCCATACAATCAGGGTTGGACCACCACAGTGTTTTTATACAGATCTCCTTCCTAGAAATCTAGTGACACAAATGTGTATTTTAAAAGGCTCTACAGCATGCACCAGTCCAAGAGAGTTTCATTCAAGATGCACACTTCCTCAGTATTCCTCCTTCATCACAAAGTTTTATTCTTCATAAAATATTCATTTCCCCAGACCCATAAACTGACTACATCTAATTCAATGTCATTTTACAAATCCTTCCATTCCTGGCATCAATCAAATGCAGCTGGCTTTCAAACCACAAAACAACAGCTTGCTACATTATCATGTTAAACAATATATATCAACTTATCAAGCTGAGGGAGAAACCTCTGCAAAATCAGCAGCTCCACAGCGGTGCCGATGACGCGTGGACGCTCGGGGAGGCAGGAAACACAACACATGCAGAGTTTTGCGGTGACTGCAGCAGAGGGTTTCTCGGGCAAAACTCACTGACATTTTGTTAACAACCTCCTAATAACCTATTTCATTATTTTTTCTTTTCTTTCATTTTTTTCTTCTCTATTTTTCTGTCACGATGCCAAGAGTACATTACTACTATCTTTTATTTGTTTACTGTATTCAACTGCTAGATTCACAAATAAGACTGGAACATACTGGAAGTGAGGCCTTTTTCTAGCTTGATGAAATGTGAACAAATATCTCAAGTCTTAAAACCCTGAATTTGAATATTCATATTAAAATATTATCCGTTTTAAGGACTGATAAGTTGTAACTTTGTGAGATCTGCGATGCTCAAAAACTTCACACTGGAGTTTTCTCATGTTATTGTGAGTCTTTCTGTGTGTCTCCAGTCTGTGTTCAGTATATTCAATATTTTCTACATGTATCACAGCAAGGGAAGGTTCTATTTTCCTGATTGACGTGATTTCATTGCTGAGGTTTATTCCCACCTTCTTCACAACTTCAGCTGTACCTCTGGAAATGGACAACAATCGGTTGCGCAGTCGCATAGTTTCAAAAAGTAAAGATATTGTAATCCAAGAAGGAGAACAAAGAGTGAAAAATGGGATGAAGAAGGAAGAAATCAAGAGGATTACCTGTATCTCTAGAGCCCAACCTTCAGGAAATGGAGCAAAGGAGGGCCCTCCTGATTATGTTCTCATCATAACATGTCTGACTGTCATTTTGTACTTTAAGACAGGCCCCAGGGAAGCAAAAAAAATATAGGAAGAAAGGTCTATTATGGTTCCAATCAAGGGCATTTGAATTGCCACTGTGGTTATTAAACTTATGTGTGTTCTTCAAAACTTGAGGGCCTTGCTCAACAGAGAAAATATTTAGTAAAAGTTAATGAGTTCAGGCTTTTGGCATATTTATATTTGTATGGAGCCATAATTTTCTACCTTGTGGGACTTCTTCACATTGTCTATTTAGATGTAAGGTCAATTCTTTTTAAAGTGCAGTTTAGCTGGCCTGACTAAGCAGTACTGTGGGAATGTCAAGGTACTGCAGTCAGCAGCTCTGGAGGGATGCACTGGTGAACTACCAACTCTGGAATAAACAATAAACAAACTTTCTTGGCACACAAAAGAAACTTCAGTAATGTTAAGCAGAAATGAAGAACTACCAAGAATTGTTACTACCTGTGGAGGGTTAATGCAGGCAGAAGCATTTAAACTGAGGAAGAAATAATGGGACATTCCCAGCTGAACGTTGTGACAGGGCAGGGGAGACAGATGGGCAGGTCAACCTTTGGCAGTGCAGGTATTTAACCTTCCTTCTCATGAGTAGCAGAGCTGTTTTGGCAGAGTGAATTACTCACTCCTGGGATGCTCAGAACATGAGTTATACACAGGACTGTCCCCAGCCCTACTGCAGCCACTGGCACTGCTGGAAACGTCAAGAGCTTTCGGGTTTCTGCTGCCCCAGGGCAGGCACCGATGTGGGAAGTGCCAGTAAATGAACCTGCATGAGTTGAAGTTGTGTGACACGGATGCTTCTTTGGTAAATTGTGCTTTGTTTCCAGTGCTCTGAATGTTTCTTTCATTAGGGCAAAACTGTTTGGTGAAAACGTGGAAAATTTATAGCCCCACCAAAGCTTCCTAGATTGTGTGCATGTTATCAGGACCTAACAGGTTATGATATTTGGTGGTAGCACACATATGCTGAAATTTATGCTCTACTTTTTGCAGGTGCAAGGAATTATGAAGGATGTTATTTATCCTTTCAAAACACTAAAATCCCCATCACAGATGGAGGAGTAACAACAGAAACCTTGATATGGGGTGACAAATCAATGGGGTGACATGGGTTGATAGGGGGTGACAGAGTTGTTAAATGCTTTTCTGTGAGAGGAACAGGGCTGGGTGTTGGAAATTTTCTGCACTTATAAAAAATGTTAACTTTTCACATTTAAAAAATAAAAGGGTTTAATATTTTAACACACACAATTTTTAACACTCAGAAAGAAAGGAAAGTGCTGTGATATGTGCCTGAAGCAAGTTTAGTGAACCTAAACATCCAGAAAATAGAAATAAGGAGAATATAAGAGGAGAGGGGCAGTGACAGCTCTGCTGGTGTAAGAAACTTCTCACAAAAATAGACCTACTACAACTCTGCCTTCCCCTCACCAGTTCCCACAGTTCAACTCAATACACTGTTACCCCTTCAGCAAACCCGCCTTCCTTGCTCAGACATGTGGAATTCATCCCACTTGTTCGCTTCCAGTCCCTCCAGATGGACTGGGGATTGCAACTCTAGGGAAAGAGGACTCTGGACAATTGAGAGGGAGCTGAAAAAGAATTATATCCTTCCTCCACATATGAACAGGTTGCAGATTTAAGCAAATCACCAAAGATTTTTTCTTAACTAAGATTCTTCCTAAGTTCTGAATCCCTTGTAAAAATGTCACACCCTCATGTCTGCCTCCCTTTTGACCAGTGAAGTTTATTAGGAAGAGGCATGAATTACTTCTTGGATCATGACCATAAGCTATAAAAAGTCCCACTGTTCTAATATTCTAAGTGCCAATTCATAACATAATCTCCTATGTCAGATAACATAATTCATAAAGCAATATAACCCATTCTCTCGAAGTAAATGGTTTAATGTAAATGATGGTATGCATTGAACATCTCGCAGCAGGCGAACACGACAGAGCAGTGATTTATGTGTGAAAGGATATCTATTCGACATACAAAGAGCAAGATTCAGCCCTAGGCACACTCAGGAAACACAAAGGAGCCATGTTCTCTCTGGAGTTTGACTAGCACTGGAAATCAATCAGAAAAATCAGCAAACAAAGACTAGACGAGACATTAAAACACCATTAAAATCAACCCCTGTGAAAACAAGGAAGGACCATCTTCGAAAAGATACACAAGAGTATTGGCCTCTTCTCTGAAAGCCTCCAGTGGAGAAATTCCCACAACCCCTACGTACCTTAGCACCATGGCAAGTGCATTTGGCAAACACCTGCAGAAAACCAGCCCAAATCCCAGGAGGACATTGGTCATTGCCAGCTGAGCTCCGGGACACCACTGCATGGGGCAGATGGGGGGTGGGAAGCTCTTTCCTCCCCTTTTATACAACTCCCAGAGGTAGAAAGCCTGAGACTTGGTGCTTCCTGCCTGGAATGATTTGCTCTGTTCACTGAGCCCTTTGATCTGCACTGCTCCACAGTGAAACATTTTGTCAGGGGTGTTACACCTCCGTGTGCTGCTCTCCCACTTCCCAGGGGAAATTGGGATTGCCTGCAATCCTTCAAATTTGAGCTGCTTAAATGCAGGTGCAAACTTTACAGTCAAGAACAGCCAAGCAGAGAGCTTACTAAATATATGGGTTCTGCACTTATCTCTGGTTTATAATCCAAATGTTTTCTTTGAGCTTTTCTTTACCTTTTCTTTAATAGTTTCCCATTCTTCTGCTCTTCCCCGTCCGTCTGGGTGGTAGAGTTCTGGCCAGAGTAATGCAAATTGCTAACAGACAGCAATTTTTAAAGTTAATGCAAATAAATAAAGCCAGATGTAATTTTCATATCTAGAAATACCCGTGGGAAATTACCTTTGGAATGTGGTAAAAAGCTTCCCCTAAACTTCCTGACAGAAAATAAACCAGACAAAATTAGATTAATCATTTAAACTTTCTCTCCAAAAAAGAAGTTAATATCCAGTTTCTCCCAGCCTCTCTAAGCAGGGAGGCATTCTTAATCAAGATAAATGAAGAGAAGAAAACAGAGGTTTCAGAGACTTCCCTTAGGTTAGTAGAAAAGGATTGTCAGTTATTTGCATTCTGAACTTCTGGGAGGAAACTGGCCATCTTTCTCTTCAAAGCCACCTTCACCTTGTCAGGCAGAGTATTTACAGCAACAGCAGTAGAAGCACAGACTATTCTCTCAGCCCTCATTAAGCAAACCAATCACTGGGAGCCCAGCTCACATCCAGCAATCCAGCAAGCCATGAGAGCCTCAGAATTTGGGGATCTACCAGCACTTGGAGCTCTTGGAGCTGAAAGAGAATCAAAGCAACACTGGACTGCTATCACTGTTACTTTTTTTTTGAATGGAGAAATCCCAGGCCAACAGCAGCTCCAACAGAGAGATGTCTGTCAGTCATATTTTCCTTTTTATCCAGAACTGTCTGTAAGGCAAGTGTGAAAGCAGCTGAATAAAATTCATGGGAATGAAAGAGATCAGCTTCAAACCTAAGTTTTAAATCAGTGGTGTATTAAAATCTAATAACACTTTGAGAATGAAAGTGAGAAGAATATTTTTCTTTTCATTCTGACAACAAATTGTTTCAAAACGAATAAAAAACCAAAGAAAAACCAATGTAATGTATTGACACTAAGTGCCTATTTTTTTAAAAAAAAAAAACGCTAAGAATACAATCTGTGAGAGCTGGGTAATGAGAAACCCAGGCCACACAACTCTGTGTGTATACTCTGCATTAGGGCTTGTTCCAGAACAACAGCAAAGTGGAGAGATTTCTCTAAGAAGGTGAAGTTTTCACAGGTTTCAGTGATCTTTGATCAGGGCCACACTCATGGATGGAAGATCTCATTCCTCAAATTACCTGCTTTTGTAAAGGAATTGACTGGCTTAAAAATATCTCATAAGAAAGGCAGCAATTACACTGCCCTGTCTCAGTGGGCTTTAATCAAAACCACGTCATTACTTCACAGAAATCACTTTCCACTATTCTTCCATGTCCAAGCAAGGTATCCTGGCATCCCTCCTGATTAAAAGGTAATAATATCACGTTTTAATAAGATCTCTTAGTGCAAGGTCAATCTGCCCTGATTGGAAATGCTTTTTGAGACAGTGGGCCAGAATTTCTGTTGATCTAATTCAGCCCAGCACTATTAAAGCAAAGATTTATCTTGGGTGAGGCTATGGAATATAGAAGTGACCTTGAAGGTCTGTGTTAGGTATACACAGCATTACATTGCTTTTATTCCCATTTTAGCTCCCTAATTTCTCACATAAGTGTGCGTGAAATGAGAGAGAAAAGCAAAAGCACTATTTGTGCCTTTATTTTGTGCCTCTCCTGCATTAGAGCCTTTTCCTTCTTTCCACCAGCAGCTTGTATAGGTATCAGTTTTCTTTCATATGGATATAGGATAATGACTATACACCTCCATACACTTCATCACTTGCTGCACCTTGGAAGTTCTCATCTTTATTCTTTGCCTTGTTAACTAACAGGGACTGGTTGTGCTTTAATCTCATGCTACAAAGTGGGGATAGAACGGAAACACCCATCCCTGTTATCTGTGGTTCTGTCACTGTCACTCTCATCATCTGCATCAACCCCAAACTAACCCACAAAAGCCAAGGGGGCTTCAATATTATAAAAGTAGTGCTGATGAAAGAAGAATCAGGCATCCTAATGAGGAGGTAAATCATCTTACATACCTTCCAGCTTCATCTGTAGGAACCAGAGCGCACACTTAATTCTAATGTATTATTTCATCTTTGTATTGATTTCGTAGTCAAGTCCCAGCCATTTGATCTATTAAACATCTGAGAGTTTTTATCTGAGCCATAAGTGTTTCCATCTTAATACAGGATCTTTTTAGGTGTGTTTTGTTTTTCTTAACCCCCCCTCCTGCAGATGAACTACTGGATAAATTATTTGGTTGGTCTCTCGGTGTCTGCCCTGTTGAAGTTAATAAAAGTCATCCTGCCCGAGCAATATTTCATAAATAATTCACTGCTGCACCCAATAAATAAATTGGGCAACTACTCTCCCTATTCTCCATCCAGAGAACTACACTTTTCACATCAAAGATGCAGTAATGCCTGTGAAAACAGCAAACAGAAGTAGAATATTTGATTTTCAAGTCTCCAAGTTAGTATTGAACAAATTCTCATAGAGGATCATAAGGCATGTCTCGAGAAGATATTCTTTCCCTTAAAAAGGATTCATTTTCCCCACACACATTCTTCTGAACCAAGTTCAGCAGCTTCCCACTGTTAAGGAGTCCACAGCGAGGAAAGATAAACACAGTCAGTTATTCTGGAAACCTCCAGTTCAAACTGGTCAGCCTTTAAATCAAGGCATACAACTCATTCCCTAATAGCATTCCAGAATAACAGAAGCTGGAATGGTTTTCAGTCATTTTCCCCATCTTGAGACTGAATATCTGCATATAGAAATCTTTGCAGCCCCACTCCAAAAGATCTTTTTGGTTAGATTATATTTTAAAGCCACTATAGATGATTTAATAGAGGATTCAGATGCTGAAAGAATATGGGCTGTGATTTTAAAGCAGGTCTTTGAAACTACCATATAAATCACAGGTTTCAGAACTCTATCCATATATATAACAAGAATACACTTTGGAGTGTGTGATATATGTTTTCAAAATGGCCTTGATATTCTTTCCTGGATTAAGTCATTAATTAAGTCACTTAGTTCAGCAAATTTGGGGTTAGACAGTGTGATCCTGTCATTGATTTCACTCAGTTACAACCATTTTAGGGTCAGATTATTTCATATAAATTCTTTTCAGTTTCTTAATAGTCATTGGAGAGGGACAGGCAATTTTAGATGCAGTTCACCCCACTCTAATCTAAAAATTTAGGACTAATGAGATGAAGCAGCTTTAGAAGTGATTAACTAACTGGATGAAATCTAACTCAGAGTAGACATCAAACTCCAGGGCACTTAAAATAGGTGATGCCACTCCTGTTAATTCTGCCCATCACTACAGATGTGGAAAACGGGGTTAGAATAAAATGATTCTCCTGCACTTTTGTTCTAGTACCACACACACTCCAAAACACTTTCACTTTTCCTGACTACTTAGGGCTGAAGGGAGCTCTGGGCTGCACATCTTTACAGTCTGCACTGCCACTTGACCCTTGCAGGTCTCCAAGGATTAACAGCAGGCCATGATATCACTGTTCTTACTCCCTTAGAATTGATGCATCATGTTGGGAAAGGACCTTAAGCAATAAATCAAGTTATTTTAACTTTGTGTGTAATTGATTTAGTATTGAAAGGGCTACATTATGTCCCTGCAGAGAAAATACGAGTATGGAAAAGGTTCTGTATGTCATAAAACATCTAAATATTGACTGTGGAGCTCCTTAATGCAAAATTAATAATTAAGCACAGAACGGCTCCTGATATATCACTGCCAGCAATTGGATACTCGGAGATCATAAAGATTTGTGGAGCTTTGTGCAAATATAAAGTCATTAAGTCACAGGCTGGCTCAAGCACATTTCTACATGTGGCAATAGCCTTTCTTGGGTGCAAAACCACTAAAAGGCATAAATCAGTGCTGTATCATCTCAAGAAAGAAGAGCCAGGAATGGATTTCAAGTGGTGACACCCTTGTACTTTTCCAAGTAAAATTCCACAGCCCTCAATCTGGACACACTTTAAATTCAAGTTTTCAATTCAGGTCCTCAATGAAATATTGTTTCTTGGGGAGAAGCTGGGTCTGGCCTGTGTAAAGGATGCACTGGGTGGATCCATAACGGATGAATGTCCATTCCACCCCTCACCTTTCCCTCTTAGAAATAAATTGAAAGGCAAACGGGACTTGGGAGCAGACAGAGAGGGCCCTGCCTTGGGTTCCCTGTTGACATTTGCCCTCACAATTTCCAGTGTTAAAAATGTCAATAGCAATATACCACAAAGTTCAAAGGCAACCTGTACACACCATTTGTCAAACACATCCATAAATCTTCCCCTCAGCCTCAGCTCTTTTATAGCTTCGAGTGGAGCCCTGGTTCAAGGTGTATGGAAGAATGACAATTCCAAATGAAATCAACCTCCAGGATGCAATCTCTGAGAGCTTGGGTGGATTTCTTCCATTCAAAACTTGTTAGAAAAATCAAGAAATATTTTACTTCCCACCCCTTGTGTTCCTGTGATTTATTTGTTTGTTTTTTTCCCACTAACTTATATGAACTCCTGCTTTCTATGGATGTGAGCTGTAAATCTCCCTGGTAGTCAACAAGTCAAGGTCAGCACTGAGTCACAGCTTTGGTCTCCAAGATTTCTGCTGTCCTTCCCTGACACTGCCATACACTTCTCAACTGCATGAGATCATCAATATATTATTACACAGGATATTTATATAAACTCAAGGGTTGAGGACCACAGGACCCCTACTACAGCTATATTGTAAATTCCTTGACTTTTGACAAGACCAGTAACTTCCAAACCCCCCCTCAAACTTAACCCCTGCTAAAGAAAAAAACAACAAACAAGCAAACCAACCAAAATCCCCCAAACTCATCAACTTTGATATCTTTATAATTATTTCATGTCTGTTTATCTACAGTAAAACCCCTATGACAGTTATAAATGAGCCACAATGATTTGTATCTATGGATTACGTGTCAAATTTGAAAAATTGTAGCTTAAATCATAGATTGGTGACAGATCTGGGAAGTCTGAGAGGAGAGAGGCATTCCAATGACATGTACCAATGTCAGATGACGTTATTCTGTATTTTATTATACTACCAGAAACATATCTTAAACATCTGCAAACTCTTTTTCTCCAGGAGTTCACTGTGCTTTTTATTCAAATGTGCTACTTTATTCAAATGTACTATTTTATTCAAAAGTGCCACTTTAAAGAGAGAATAGTTTGTAATTTCAGTCACTGCCATGCCACTTCTGAGCTAACCCATTGATACCAATCCCAGCAGCATTCTCTTCAACACATTGTACTTTCTAAGCCCATAACAACCAGATCTGATAATGATCTTCTTTGCATTGAATAGATCTGTTGACACAGTGCAACTACAAATTAAACCAAATGGGGAATTTGCTAAAGCAAATAAAAGATGGCACATTTTACAAGTTTCTCAGTTACACTGCAGTGACGCAGAATACTAATATTGTTTAAAAATTAAAAGGAAAAAATCATGTATACCCATATAAGTGTTGACTTTTAGAGCCACACAACTGGTGACAGATCAGTTGTGCTGTCGAAAGAACAGAAATGCAGGTGCCAACAGCACTGTGAAAAAAATTGGGGGTAAGAGGAGGATGTTCTCAAAGATGTCAGACGTGATTTCTTCTGTATATATTTTCTAAATTTTTTAGACTTTCCTTGTTTAATTAAATTCCATCTGTATTAAAAGACTTGGCTTAATTATAATATATTTAATAATACACACTAAGGTCTTAATGAGAAACATTTATTTCTCTATTTCAGATATCAGGGGTATTTTCTGCACTCGGAACAATCATGGTTTGAGACTAAGTTTGACTTGAAAGCTTGAAACTTCAGTTTCCTGTACCATGAACTACTGTGGTCCTACTGACCAGTGGTCTATTTGCTCAGCAAAAAATTACAATTACAAACTGGTTAGTTTGATATTTTGACTTTTTTGAGAGAGTTTTCCTAGTAGAACCACTCACACCTGGATTCTGCACTAAATAAAAGGAAAAGTGCTGCCATTCTCTGCTTATATTTGTCCAATAAATCAGTTCTTTTCATTTCTAAAATTAAGAGGTTGTAGAAGCTGCAGAAAAGCACCACTGAAGTTTTTATTCCAATTTAACAATCTTAGCAGCAGTTCATAATATCATTCAGCTGCATCCCACTTGCAGAATGACCGAGTTATGCTAATTTCAGAGGGGTTTTATCACATTTCCATGGAGGAAATCAATTGATAAGTGTTCTGTGGCAGATCAGTTCTGGAATCCACCATGTATAGCACTGGAGTTCCCCATACAGACAGTTCCTGCTGCTCCAAAACAGCAACATTCCTATGCACAGGAAGGAAAGTTCTGTCATGGATAATGCAACACAATTGACGTGTGCTGTCATAATTTGTTTCCAAAAATCCTCCTTTTGAACTAGTGCTTTGTTCCCTGATATTCCAACAAATGGGCAGTGGGTAAAACCCCCTCTGAGCTGTTTTCTGTAGGCCATGCAGGTGTTGATCCATCAGGATTTGGATGTAAATGCTGCAAAGTGTCCACGGTTGGTCCAGCATTTGGAAAGCAATTAGCAAAAAAGCAGTGAAGGGAATGTTTCATTCTCTGGTTGTGTGCCTGTTCCTAATGCAGTGAGATCTATGTACAAATTGCATTATAAATTAACCACGCCGCAGATGTTTATAAGCCATAATTAGAATCCACCCAGTGACCCTCGATTAAACATTTATGACAGATTTATTCAAAACCAGTTAGCCATTTATAAGGCCCTTGTATTGGAAACAGAGTATAAATGATGACTTTCAATTTTACTGGGCAAACTTTATAAAGCACTTTCATTTCATCTTCTGTCCCAGTTAGTGCATGTGGAGACACTGAAATACTGGATATGTGGGAATTTCTGGCAAGTTCTGACTTCCTGATTCTGGGATGACATTCTGAATAATAGTGCAGGAGCATTACAGGCTCATAAAAGCAAATGAATGCTTTAAGAGCTGACAGTACATACATTCTTAAAACTGAAATCTATTTAAATAGATTGCTCTGAAGCAAAGAGAGATATTTTAATATATGTATAATTGTGAGTGCCTGTGTATTTTTCTTTGATATGATTTCATTTTGAAAAGTACTATTTAAATATGTAAGGGAGTTAATTTCTCTGTTATATACACATATACTCAGTGTAACATAGATAATAGAGATAGGGAAAAATATTAATAGATAGATTTCAATGAAGTTATTTTTAGTTTATATCAGTGCAAATAAGATTCAAACCTGGGATCTTTTCATTGACATTTTCATCTGCTGAGTTACCCCTGTTGAACTGGCTTGACCCAAATAATTCCACAAGAACCCCTTATGGAATCAGAAGCTTCTCATCCCCTCTTGGCTGCTGTACCGATGTCCTTCCCACGTGCCCTGTGCACCTCTAAGATGCTCAACAGCCAATTGATTCCATAAACTACAGCCCTACAGAAGAGCTGCTTCCTCTTCTGCTTTTCTTATTCCAGGCACTTATTTACCGATTGTTCTGTCGATGACAGCAAATAGAACTGTCCAGTGATGGGTAAAGGGTCAGAAGGTAACGCTCCAAACCCTCCTTTCGCACTCTGTTGGTGCAGGTGCTGGGTGTTGCACAACCCTCAGGCTTTGGGAATAACACTGGGACCTCCAGGAATTTCACACAGCTCACTATTGACACACTGACCTGAGTTTAAGGATGGATGATTATACAAACACTTAAATTTCTGAGAAATTCAAGTCCTTGTGCTTTCGTTTTCTGGAGTAGAGATATTATCTTGACCCAAACACACTGGTCAAAATGTTAACTCTTACCTGATCAGTCAGCTCTGGGAATTTAAAAATATATCCTTTTTAAAAGTGATCAGTGGAGATAAAGCATTCCTGTTGTTTATGTTTTGCTCCGTCAAAAGCAATTAGTATTAGTGAAAAATTGACAACTACCCCACCATTATTACAGAGGAGGAACAAATAATTTCTGCTCCTGCTTTCACTGAAATCCCTGGAAACTGAAATGTGACCCTACAAGAAATATATCTGTTATTAAAAGAGGCTACATTTTTGCAATTCTAATGTACAAAACTGGTTATATTAACTCTTTACCAGGTTTATTCAGTTAGAATGTTTGAAAAACATACAAATGTCTAAGGCAAACAGCCATAAATGTTTACAAAATGTAAGCTATCAACTTCTATGTTCAGAGGCACCTCAGAAAGCATCACAAGTAAACCTTTCATTTAATGTTTCCATTCTCAAACACAGTAACAGATAAGTAATTACAGAATTACTGTACTAATGACCAATTCTGGAATTTAAAGAGAGGGAAAAAATATCTGATTTCCCCAATTTGTTTCATGTAGTCAAACATAGGAAACCTAACCAAAAGAAAATCTAAAGATTCCTCTCCCTCTGTAAGAAGACACCTTCATTTGCATAATCTCCTACAAGTCTAATTTTCCTTTATGATATTTTGGAATGTTTTCCTGATCAGCGAATTCCCCACGGCGGTATAAAACCTTCGACACTCAGCAATGAAACACTTTGTTTTTTCAAAACCACAAAATGAGGATTTGCAGTACAAACATCCCTGGCATCCTGCCGTAAGACAAAACTACTTAATTCCTTCCTTTAAACAGAATCCACATAATCAGGAACAGATTTATGCCTCTGGAATCACAGCGAGTGAGAGCTTCTGTGAGAGGGGGATACTCGTGCTTACAACAATCCTCCCGAAAATGTTGTTCAGACCGGCTGGAATTGTGACTCCTTGGTAACCTCTGCGCTTGTTCCTGACCTTAATGGAACAGAAAGAAGGACTTGGAGCAGAAATTAAGGAAAAGGTGAAAGTGGCCAACTAGTTCCACCCTGAGTGTGTGTAAAGTAGAACACTGGAAGCTCCTTCCCCAACTTGTGCTGCTTTCCCGAACTCTGACCCACCTGGCTCCCTGACCCTGCCCAGGGTTGTGATGCTCAGGTTTGGGCTATTCCTAAAGGATCACACCCACTGCCAGTAAACAACTTAGGACATGCCCTTATCCTTCCCTCATCCACAGCAGACACCATTTACTGGCTGGCAACTGGGGGAGCCATGAGGAAAAGGGCTGCTGAAGAGCCCTGGAGCTGTGGGGAACTGAGTGACCTCGGAGTCCATCAAGAACCCCCGGCAAAAGATGCTGACACAGAGCTGCTGTTCAGATTCACTTCTCTGGCAGCTGCAGCATCACCCTCACAGTGTGGGTAAAGTGGGCAGGGCTGGCAGCAGGCAGGGGCAGAGCTCTCCTCCTCCTCTGTAGTCAGAGGGTTCTACAGAAACATGCTCAAGACAGATGAAACTAAATGGAAATACAAGCAGGGAAACTTAAACAGCCAGTCCAGGAAAACTGTTACTGGCAGCTGTGAAAGACAAAATTGTTTATCCTTGCATAATTTTCTGAGGCTGTTTCCTCACACATAAAAGGAGTGAATGAAAAGCTCTTGATGGTGATCGATCCAAGGGCTGTGCAGGGCCATGCTGCTCTATGGACCACTGAGCTTTGATGTACTGCACAACTCATTAGTGGTCTCCAACTTTGCTGCTGGAGAATTACTTAAAAAGAATAATATTTATTTTGCTGTTTACAACCTATGCAGAGAGGGTAGGCAAGAGGTTTTGGAAGGAAATAGAGATACCAAAATAAATCAGCACAAGAACAACATAAAATGAGACTATCATCCTCTTTGCTGTCATTTGGCAGGTTTCAACCTCCTTCAAACATTAAGTAACCACAGAATTTTAAGGCCCTAAATTTAAATCCACCTTAGCAAGCAAACTGGTTCCCAAGTACTGTCCATGTGAGTATTGCCAGGGTAGTGACACTTCTCCTGCAATGGGTAAGTCTTTCTCTGAATGGAGTTTGACTCAGCGGATGTGCTGACATAAGATCAAGTTCTCAGAAAGATTTTATTACACATGCATTCCTATTAATGCAGAAGAATTGTTAAATAAGTGTTACCACTACTGACAGCAGTAATAGTAACATAATGGGCAGATCATTATTTATTTAAGTTCCACATTTCCAATTTGTTCCATTTATTTCACAACTACACGAGCTTGAAAAGGCTTCTTAAAATGAATCACAGACATGAGAGCATCAGAAAAACAATTAGATCATCAAGTCTGTATCATTATTCTGTTCTCTTCAGGTTAGACATGTGGGAACATTAACACTTTCTTTTAAAGGCAATTCCAACAAACTTTTTTTGCTGACATTAATTCTGGATTTTCCTCTCCTTCCACCTCTCCACAGCATGCAGCAGTGACCATTGATGTATTTATAAATGCATTTATAAATAGTCTGAGACTTGCTAGAACTGTGGCAGTCCCACAGCACCCTACAGACTGTGCTTTATTCTCAGCTTCCACTTGAAACCACGAGCAATGTTTCTTTTTCTCTGCACTGATTTTTTTTCCAGATCAATGATTTTCAGCTGCATTTTAATTACAAAACTGTAACACAATCTATTCTCCTTATGTACACATAATGCAAAGTGCTCCAAGGAACATGTCTAAGTTAAATTTTGATGTAAATATTTAAGACATGCTGAGAGAAATATTTGGCTGGCTCTTCGTGCTCCGTTCAGCTGTTTTGGCAAGACTCATTTTCATGGGGAAATTTAACTGCATCTGCATGAAAAGCATGTAGAGGATAGGGCAGAAATAAATATTTTACAAATGCCAGCCTTTTTTTTGTTTGTAAATTTAAAGAAGAGGACGAGCACTGGGTGTTTGAGGGAGAACATCTACATAATGCCACACGTGAGAAATTCCTGAAGACGAAAATTGACTCCTGTGTTTGTTATGTTTCCAGGCCTTGGAAAACCTGCCTGTATAATAAAACACACATCATTTTTCTGAGGCTGATTAACTAGCTTGTTTCCAGTAAAATTACTTTCCCCTGAGAGGAACATTAAGATTTTTCTTTAATGCAATCTTCAGCCATTACCATTGATTATGGCTTCATTAAATATGAAAATGAAGGTTTACTCTTCGCAGCAGATACCTCTTTCTGCATAAGTGAGTAAAGATTTTCCTCTGTGCTTCACTCAGAGAGAAGCGTGAACAAATATTTTATTTATGGACAGTTTTGAAGGAAGAAATTGCCTGTGGCCCAAAAAACCACAGCTCACTGGCAAAATACTTTGCCAACAGGATGAAAGGCCGGGGTACAAACCACTCCAAGCTGGGCAGCCTCTGTGGCACCAAGTTAAATGCAATAAACATTCATTAGCGAGATGAACTGATTAATCATAAAACTCCTTATTTGTGAATGAATCCATAAGTCTATTAAAAGGCTGGTTGAAGACAAAAAGACATTTCAGTCAGTATAAAGCCAACTGTCTTGGTAATAGGAATGGACCTCTGGCAGGTGCAATGGCTTCACCTAAAACATGCATAAACCAGCTGTAATTTAAGGGAAAACAGCAGAGAAATTCCATATTAATGTGCTAATAGAGCTTGAGCAGCAAAGATTGTTTTTTTAAATGATCATTTTTGCTAAATAATTTTTTGGAAATGCCAAATTTAATTCTGTCTTTGGAAAAAAATGTCCTTTCAGAATCTCCTAGTACTGAGCTTTCTGTAATTAACATGCTGTTCTATAATCAATATTTACTCCATGAAGCCTTGAAATGTTAAATTTCAGGTATAAAGACAGCAGTTCTGCCTTGCTGTCTGAGTTGCCCAGCATCAAGTGAGCAGGTCTTGTACTGGCTTTTCAAAACCAGTTCACACTCATGGTTTAATGAGATATTTTGAAGATCAGATCCATATTCTACCTCCCCGACTTCTGAACACATTGTAAGCAGATAAATTCACCAAATACTTGCTGTAAAGGGTATTCCCAGTTTCCACATTTATCAAGGAGGTTTTTTAAAGGGCTGATCTATAACCTCAGGGATCAATTTAGACAAAAGCACATCAGATCAATAAAGTAAGGAAGAAAAAGCGAAGTGAACAAGGAAATAAAGAGGAGTAGGAAGGTATTACTTGTCAGAGGCACTGCACACATCCCCTCACAAACAAGAGCTATTCTCAGGAGCAGACAATCTCACTCCTGGCTTTACTCTAAACCCCTCAAAAGTGCATTTTTAATTCACATCTTCACGTCTAAGTGCCTGACCTTGGTTTCCCTCTTAGGGCCAAGCACATTTCCATTGGTGGACACTCAGCAGCTTATTATGGAGCAGGGCACTAAAACAGAGCAGAAAATGTGCCTCCCTCTGACAACAATAACCCTGTGCATGGCACAACATTGATACAAACACCATTCGTAACTAATATTCACAAATTCCTGGGGAGGGAGGTATATCCACTGCATTGAGGTCCCTGATGCAGCAGACCCAGTGGTATATAAATTGGAAATCAAAGTTTTGCCTCAATTAAATGCCACCTACTTTGTCCTGGGTTCTCTCCAGGATTTATTAGCACAGCCAGAGGGCACTTCAGTTTGCCTCTTATGTAAAAAGCATGGAATATTTTACCCTCAGTACCTTATGGGATAAAGGAACTACACAAACTTGAAAGCAGACAGCCAGAAGTCAGCTTCTAAAAAAACAAACTTAAGAGCTATAATTTCAACACCATATAACAAATTGTTCTTGAAATAAGGTGAAATCATTCTGTCAGAAAGAACACAGATCATCAATCAACAGCAATTCTTTGAACACAGGCTGAAATAAACATAACAAGAGTTCCATCATGAGGACTGTCCGGGATCAAAAATGTTACAATGGTATCATTTGAATTCCTCTAAATTCAGGGGGAAAAAGGGATGAGGAAAACACTGAATACAAACATCAGCAAGCAAAGTATAGACACATATAGACCGGTCCAGATCTGCTGTTTGCACAGGAGTTACAGTAACAGCGAAAACTAGGAATCAAGGTCCAGAGCACTAAGTGTTAGAATTAAAGGATGTTAATTAGAACTCCTCCTCCATCTGTAACTCTGCATGGGAAGCCATTTCACATTGAGAGTGCATGGATGGTCCATTTTTTTTTTTCCCTTAAAGTATTCCATTGGAAAGACAAAACCCAAACCCAAAATATGTAAAGAGTTAATATTTCTTTGTGGGAAGCTCATACTCCTTTAGAGCAGTCGATGTTTTCTGTATAACTTTCGACCAGTACAAACTAAGAGCCAAAGAATGAGGTGGTGGAACCAACAGCTTTGATATTCGTGTCAGAGCAGGGCCCTCCACTGGGAACAGAACCCTAAAAAAGACAAAAGTACCTTTAAAAGGTACTGGCTAAAACACATTGTAACAATCACAGAAATTTTATTGCACAAACGAAATGCCAAATAAGTTGTCAATTTCCTGAACTATCCAAAATTCTGCTCTTGATCTGTCACGGAAATCAGATGGATACAGCACAAGAGATGGACTTACTGGGTCCAACCATCTTTTAGTAGAAGCTGCTTTCCTTGAATACAGTGTGAACTTGGCAAAACATCCAAGTATATTTTTAATTTATAACTGATTTAATGGAGCGCTGAGAAGCAGCTGCTTAAGTATTTATTTGTTTATGATGCTTTTTAATACCTTTTGTTTATTATCCTCATGGATATCCTTTCACAACTCGCTCGTCTCTGCCATGAATCAACAATGATTAGTCTTAAAAGCCATACAATATTTATCACAGCAATGTGTCTCCTGCCTAAGGGGAAGAAGCTAAAGAAAAATAAGGATTTCAATCTTAAAAACAGACAGCACAACATTTAAAGGTGTTTGGCCAATTTTATTTTTTTTTCTCCATAAAGGTAGAATCCTGTAAAGTTCTGTAATCAGAACAGCTCTTATCTGACAAATCTAGACAGAATAGGAACAAAAAGGATAGTTTTGAACTAAATATAGGAATGGGAACACAAGGATCTTTGCAACTCTGATAAACAGCCAATGTCACCTGGAAAAAAAAAACCCCAAAGCACCTTATAATCCTTTTCTTTTTTTGTTATCATCCCCCACTTGTAAAATATGCTCAGCCCATATGGAGACCAAAGAGATGATGGGCTGGAAAACAACATTTAGACCAAACAAGTGATTTTTTAAAAATACCTTCAACAGTCAACTCAAAAGTTAAATAAATACACCAAAAGCATAAATAATTCATACATAAGCATGACACAACTCCAACACCTAACTTACCAAAAGAAGCCAAGACCAAAATGAAGTAAATGTGCACACATTTTAAAGATCACAGAGTATTTCTTATCTCCACTTCTTCGGCTTAAGCAGGAGAAATACCAGCTGGGAACAAGAACACATTAAGGGTATCACAACTAATCATCAAGCTGAAAGAAACCATGAAGGTTTCAAAAAGATTTCCTCATCAGCTGGAGACTTGGGAGATCAAGGTAATGACAAATTTTAAGTGAAAATGATATAGGTGGGTTTGAACTTCATTTTCTCGTTTGCACTTCAATATATATATATTTTTTTTTTTTTAAGAATATTTTTCTTAACAAAAAAATTCCCACTAGGCACTGCATCCTTAATAAAATAATGCGATGCTCAGGACAACACCTCAGGTGGTTTGAAATAACACTAAGTACCTAAAAAATCATAGAATTATAAAGTGGTTTGGGTTTGAAGGGACCTTAAAGATCATCTGGTTCCAACCCCCTGCCATGGGCAGGGACAGGAAAAAAGAGCATTTAATGATGTAATCACTGCTCTAGTGCTCGTGGTACCTCACTTTTTCTAAATTAGAAGCCATTAAATGTGGGAAAACCCTTCTTTTGGCAGGTGTAGTTTGACTGGAAGAGAAGTCAGACACCGTGGTGATTCCAAATTCAAAGCTAAAATTCAGATGTTTCAGGGATTCCACCTACTCTTTCCTAAGTGATTTGAGCAAGTTTGCTGTAGAATACCTGTCTCTGATCAGAAAAGTCACGAACAATTAATATCAATCAAGTGTAATTAAACACCTATTGGAAGTTTCAAGACCTTTCTTCCAGACACTCGGTTTGTGCCTGTTCATCTCCCAGACTTTGTGTCTCTCACCTGATCAAAGAGCAGCAAAGTGAACACAACAACTGATGGAAAGTCCATAGCCTTCTTCAGTTTTAATTAGGGTCTACTGCTGGAAAACCTTTCCTCAGGTTGATCTGTTACATTTAAACCTCTGTGGTTTTACCTTTTTTTTCCTGGTGTTCTCCTGGGCACAAATCCCTCAAAATTATCCCCCCCCCCAAAAAAAAAAATAAAGAACCCACAGAAAGGAAAATAGTTTTGTCTTAAAGCAGCTCGGGGAGCCAATGGGGCAAAAATGAGAAAGAGTTATTGGAATGACTAATAGCACATTAAAAATATATTAAAAAGGTGCAGTATCAAATGAGATCATAAAAAACAGGTTAGTAGAAATTCATCCCCAGTGAATCATAATTTAAAAATATTTGCAAAAATAAATGGAATTACAATGTAAAATCCCAATTATTTAGAATTGAGGTGAGTATCTTCCTGCCTGGCATATTTACCAAAGAACTATAGAGATGCTGAAGAAAGCATTTTAAAATATAAAGTAATGAGAAAAATAATTTTCTCATAATAAAATCTTCAGCAAACAAGTTATAACTGTATAAAAAAAAATAAAATCACCTATTAAAACTTCCTAACTGCTCAAACTTCATGCAAAGCTAACCTTGGGAGAGGTGTAGAAAATCTCTTTGTTGCTATGAGATTCCAGTTGGAAATTTGTACAGGAAGGTTATTAATGGGAAAGTGTTGGTTTCATGCACAGACTGACTAACACCTGAAAACACAGCTTTGTGGGATTTTTTTCGGTAGTAATAAGCATTTTTGGCAGCTTTTTCAGCATTTCATACAACTGCAAGTTTATATGAGGTATTGCTTAATTTTGGTTTGATTGCAAAACTTGCACTGCTGGACAAAAATCTACTTTTGGGAATGGAACTTCCTTAATTCTTTTGCTTTACTGGCTGCTGCAGAAGATCACAACATAGAGAAAGTGTTGCTTCAGTTATCCTAGAAATGGGAAAAAAGCCTTTTTCTTCCACAAACAGTTCTATTCTCCTCTCGAAGGCTGCAGGAATTCATTGTGAAACCTCCCCCAGAGTTCACGAAGCAAACGGTCGAGCAGCTCAAATCGCAGAAAAGTTGGAAAAGACCTTCAGGCTCATCACGTCCAACCCTCAACCCAGCACCACCACCAGGGCACCCCCTCAGGTGCCACATCCACACAGTTTGGAACACTTCCAGGGGTGGTGACTGCAGCCTGTTCCAAGTATTCATATCACAGTTCTCGTGGCCTTTTCGCAGCCCTCTCTGTGTCCTCTTGAGAACATTTATGTGGGTCAACACAGAGACAAAATCTCTACCTTGCCATCCTCACCATCAGCAATTAGCACATTAGCCTCAAAATGTTCCTTATTATTCCCAGTATAACCCCTGTGATTGGCAGCTGGCTAAATGTGATGAAGAATTTATTCCTGAACTCATTGCATGCGTGTGTTCGTTTGTGTTATTGGCACATCAACTGGATATATGTCATTAAAAAAGAAATTTCCTAAATGGCAGGTGGGAATGGCTGTAATTTATTCATTCTTTCTGCAAATCAGCTGTCAAAATATCAGCCTAAAATTATATTGTTAAAAATAATGATAATAAAAAAATCCAATAACTGAGAATTGCTTTTTTTTTTTCCCCCTCCTAAGGACTAGAGGCAGCCACCACATTTAGTCCTAAATCATTTATCCAGTCTTAAAACTGTTGTTGAAGTGACAGTAAGAGAGCTTTAGGAAAACAGAAGGAAAACATCAGTGTCAAGGCAATATTTTTTTCCAGTGAACTCAGTTTATCAGTTCTGATTCTGTATTGCAGTGAACAACAGCTGCTGAATCAGAGGGGAAATATGCACATCCACAAAGTTCTGCTCTTCCAGTGGTGTAGAAGCAGAGCTCTCAAATCATTTGATAAATGCTGTAAAAATTATTAAAGATCACAGGAAAAACATCAAGAAGGAACGTCTCTTGGCAGAGATCTAACCTGAACTCAGCAAAATCCTACCAGTCACCTGGAAATGCCAGAGGAAGATTTGGAACTCTTTGTTTGAGAGACATGTGGCTGGTTTCGCACAGTGGCTACATCCCAGTTTAGTAATAACTGAATTAATCTAATCAAATTGTGTTAAACACACAATCTAATGCCATGTTCAAGTCAAGGAGAACAAGAATCCCTTTGGTAGTGTGGTTAATCTGCTGCCCTAAAAGCTCTTTGAGGAGGAAATGAGTGGTCGTCAAGAGTAGATAGATTTTTTTATTCAGCTGGAATTCAGGCACATTAGTGCTGTGACAGTTCTGCTCTGAGCCAGATGTACCTCACCCAAACTCTACAAAACCTGACACTCACACCACCCACCCTCACTGAATTTGATTCCTGTGTCCACATCACCCATCCTGATTCCCTCCAATCACTTGCTGGATTCCCTCTGTTTCTGTCCCACTCACCAGTGAAGTCAATCTGGTGAGGTGCAAAGGCAATCTCAGCAAAAAGCTGAGCTCCTTTCTTCCCACGGAGCGGAATGGAAGCACTTCAGCACCCTGGAGGGTCTGAGCCTTCCGGGGAAAAGGAGAAAATTGCAGGAAAATAAATTGTTGGGATTTGAGGCTATAAAGCCTCTCAAAAGTAATGAAAAGATGTCACTCAACAGCAGGACAAGGTTTTAGATTTTGCTGATAATTTAGATATCAGGGAACTTTGTCTGTTTACAAACCCTGAGAGAAACAGACAGGAAATTCCATTAGCAATGCAGCAGCTGGAGATTTTGATTTGAGGGAAAAAAACCCAACCAAACATAATAAAAAAAGGTATACCCCACCCAAACTTAAGGACAAAACCCCTGAAATTGTGAGCAAGATCAAACCTCAGCAATCAGGCTGTCCCCTAATGAGATCTGTACATACAGCTCCAGAGGAGGGGTTTGTTAAGGAACCTGTGTCTTAATGCAGGTGTGGTGCACAGATAGATCCCCTAAATGGAATAAAAAGCTCTCTTCCTGCCCCTGCAGGGTCCTTCAGCTGGGATAGGGAAGTAAAGAAATGAAATTACATCTGGATTCTATTCCACTATGAAGGTGAGATTCAGAGCATTTGGCATACTCTGATATTCAGGAGGAAAAATGCCCCAGAGGTCAACAAAGTTAATACAAGGGAGACAAAAAAAGCAATTACCCCTTTTTATATAAACAGTCATTCTTCACTTAATTTGATCTTTGCCTGTATTATATATTCTATAAAGCTACATATGCATCTTCAACTCCAAAAATACTTGGCATTTCCACCATGATCCACTATGGTTGCTGGAAGTGTTTAGCTCCCATTCTCCAGGACTGCAGAGGGGCACTGTCCCTAGCTGATGTCTGCTACTACTGCTTACAACTTGACTGAAACATAGATTTGCTCTTCAAAGCTCTGCTTCAGCAGGTGAGCTGTGCCCCAGCTGCAAGGATGTTGCATGAAGGGTTTGCACAAAGCTCACGGAACAAAATAGCTCTTATTGTACGTGAGGGGTTCGTATCCCTGCCTAATCCTGCCCAAACAAGATAAAGGAATAAGAAAAAATACATGGGAGATGAACCCCAGAAAACAGCCCAGCCATTTGTATACTGTTCCTGTTTTATCACTGAGCTCAATTCATATCGTTCTACTTGTTTGCTGGGACACACTTAGAATCGAGTTGTGAACATTTAATTAAAAGTGGTTCAGAGAGAAGAAATCTGAAAACATTTCACACTCAGAAAGCCAGAGCCCATAAGCACAGAGAATGGAGTCCACCCAGTTCCACCACCACGGCTGCTGCAAACATTGCAGCAGACTTTTAACTGTTTTGAATGCAGCAAGTTGTTGGGAGCTTGATTAAAATATATGTGCAGTCCAGGTTTGGCACCTCTTTGAGATCTTTCTAACAATTATCCTGTACAAGCGATTCCCCAAAGGACACACGAGTGGTTTAGACAAGGGATTCTTGTCGAGGGACATTAATATTGTCCAAAAAGTTGACTAAGTGAGTCACAGATATCTTGTGTTCAACAGGCAGCTGGGGCCAAACATGGCTCAGAGCACACAAAGGGCCTCTGAAATCCACAGGGACAGGATTTAACAACTGACTTTAAACGAGAACTGAAACATTGCTGTCATAAAGGATGTGGTTTTTTCTCTTGCTAAACCAACACAGAAAAGATCCATTAATTATTTTTTTTTTAATTATTTGACCACACTAATGTAAGGAATGTTAAGTGCATGACTTGGGAGGAATGGTGCTAGAGTAAAACTGAAATAGCTTAGAAGTAATTTCACACCTCAAATCACGCAGACCATGGAAAATTATCATTGTACTATTAAAAAATAAAACACGCTCCAAACTGATTCGAGCACTGTGGATGAAATGCAGCTTTCAAAATAAACATACATCCAGAAACAATAGCCTTAAATCTGAAAAGCTGTAAAAAGCTCTGACGTTACCTGTTATTACAGGTGTTTTTCATGAGTCTAGATGATTTTGTGATTTATCTTTATTTTCCTGCTGTAGTTCCAAGTCCAACCTACAATTTCATGCCAAAATGCTAAGTAATTAAGAAATGATTACACCCTACTGCTTCTGAATTTCTCTGTCCTTCAGATAACTGCTAATTTAGCACCAAAATGGCACGTTAGAGAGCTGGACCTAATGGCTGTGGTTGCATCTTGATTTACAGAGCCCTGGAAGGGAAGTACAGAGTGATGCTGTGGCAGAGCTGCACAATTACTCACTGTTTTCACTTGCTGCTGACACTGAACCAGGAATACTTCTATAGGATAGGAAATAAGGGCAAAATATTTTAGCTGTGCTGCCTTCAAGCACACCTGTGCACTCTCCCAGTACCAAGTGGTAGCTCAGGTTGCACTTTGGCAGTCAGGGCACCGCAGCTCAGTTTGCGGGACCAATTCCCCGCTCCTGTGCTTGGGAATACAAATGGAAGTCGCTCCGTGGTCGGACTGGCTGGTGGCATTTGGGGAAGGAGGGTTTGTAAAACCGACTGTGCTGGGCTGAGCTGGGAAAACATTCCAAGCAGGGAATGGGCCACTCTTCCACCTCTTGTTTCTATCAAAAATGGGAAGCAGTGGATCCGGCCTGCGAGGGGAGACCACGCGGGCTCAGAGCACTATTCCTGAAGGGAATGTGATCCCGTGCTTTCCAGGCACTTGTGACACTGGAGCTGTGGATGAATGGTACTGCTTTGGGAAAAAAAAAGCTTGTTATGATCATAATATTTCCCGTAAATTCTCGACTGCAGCATTTGGCAGTTGCCTGTGGTTTGAATTACTCCCAATTAATGAGTTTGCAGGGAACCTCCAGCCAATATTTTCTGTCATTTGATAGTTCCTCCTCTTAGTCCTTTTCCATTTTTTTCCCCTACTCTACAACAAGCCATTGTCTTTGTTAGACATTGGCATGTATCTTTTTAGCTTTTATTTAATTGCTTTTTGACTCTCAACTACCACAGTGCCCTTTTTCGTGTGACAACACACAGCAAGGACTGCCAGCAAAGCTGTGAATTTTCAAGGGTTACTGTAATTTATTTTTTTTCTCTTGTAAATCTATTCCTTATGATAAAAGGAGCACTATACATCTGTTCTGCCATAGAGAACTCATTATCTTTTGGGCCTTCTATTAGCTACAAGCTGTGCAACATATTTTTTTTTTTTTTTTAACAAAGGATGGTCATTTGCAAGGGAAGTAGGGGATCTGTTGGATACATTTAGCAAGAGATTTCCCTTGTCATTTATACAGCTGGAGTGGAATGCTAAAAAAGTCAGGAAATTAATGGAAAAAAAACTCCACAAAAAAAGTCACAGCTTAAAAGCTTGTAGGAGGTGTAAGTTGTCTACAGTTCACCAGCTGCCATCAAGAAAAAAGGGTTAATGAGACCCAGAAAAAAAGAAGAGGCTACACTTGTGTGGGGCAATCCCATAACCATAAATGTCTAGATGTTCCTCTCATTTCTTACTCTTTTTCATTTCTCACTTCTAGCTTAAGTGAGGCATGAAAAAGCAGATAAGGTTTTTAATACTCTGGTTTTTCAGTATATTTAATATGGTGGAATGATGTCACCTTCAGTAGTACTTGAATATCATTAGTAGGTGTCTCCCAGCCGCTCAAGAGGTCTATTTCACAAGATGTTTTAATTATTCCTAAACTATTCTTAACAGAAATTAGCACATCAAAGCAATGAGAAACCACTGAGAGAAAATTCCCTTTGTAGAAGTCCTCAAGTTCACGTATTGAGCCTCTGTGATTATAAAAGGTAACACTTTCTGTAAAAGTGCTGTAAAAAGAGGACACAGAGAAAGTGATAAAGTAATTTTTTTCTTAGCTCCTAAAAATTCAATTAAATGAAAGCTTCCTTCAAAACTCCCAATGTTTTACAGACTGCCTGCTGTAAAGGAGCTTTCCAGAGTACATACTTATTAAAAACTAACATCAAACTGGCTTGTTGGCTCCTGTTTGAGTCAATGGTTAAGCTAAAAAAGAAAAGCATTTGTATATATATAAAATTCTTACTTATGAAGTCCTAAAAGGCAGCCTGAATTTAGTTTTCTCACTACATGGTTCTCTTATTTACCTTAAAGGGTCAAATGATATTTAGTAGCATCAGATTTGAATTCAGCCTTTGACAGGAGCTTTGTCCATGTCACAGTGAAAGAACTTGGCATTTTGATGTTAAAAATAATTCCAGGGTGGGTTAACATATTAAATCCAAGAAATAAGAAGCAGTCAGTTATAATAAGTCATTTGATAATTCCACTCCATAAAGGAGAGCTTTTGATAACTTCTCTTATCTGATGCCACAGCTGAAAGTCTTGTTAACAGAGGTCTCAAGGCAAAGGAGTTCCAGATCATTGGGCATTTTATGTCACTTTAATGTGTAGGGAGGCAGCTGAGGAGATATATTGGCTTGTACTGATTTCCAGCATTCCTAATAGATAGCGTTTATAAGTCAAATGAAGGACCAGGTTTCTTTTTTTAATAGATGTCTGCAATATTATTTCCATGGTATAACGTATAATTAAATTCAAATATTCATCCTATTAAGCCTTAGGTTGAATCGAGTAGAGAGATACATTTGCTGGCTTGTTTTGCCAAGCTGCCTGTCTGCAGGGAAGATTAACAAGGGAGACAGGCTGGGAAGCAGATTTGTCCCAGTTCTTGTGGATTTCAAGATTAGATTGTCCATTTGTTTATATGCAAAATGTAAACATATCTGCAATTACCTCTAAGAGAAAGCTGAGTGCTCATCAGATATGATTTATATGGCAGGCTGCTATATGGAGACATATAGCAGTGCTTTTGCTCTCACTTGACATTCAAATCAGTCTGTGGTGACCCTGTCACTAATGGTATTTTCTGAGTGAACTGGGACCAGCAGGGCTGGTAAACTCCTGTTCCCTTACTCACACTCTTTTGAAACAAAACCACAATCAATAAACCATCATTTTTTTCCTCTCATGAGAAGGAAGATGTGTTTGATGGCTGGTGTCTGCTGAGGAGTCAGCACTGCTGGTAAGTGCTGTATATGGGAATGGAAGAAATGTGTGTGCTGAGATTTGCCTTCATTCTTTGCCTCTTCCTCATGACTGAGGGACAAAAAATTACAGCAGTATCGACAAAATAATAATAATATCATCATAAAGTGGACTTGGAGGAAGATTTGTTGTCTGCTGTTAAACTCACATTCAAAGTGGAGCAATCTCATCAAAGACAACTCCAAAAAGATGCACTTTTCCAAGTGCACCAGTTGTCACAATCCAGTGTGTGACAAAGCTGGGAAGGTGACCCTGCTCCTTCCTGGGTAGGACAGGAACAACAGCACCGGCCATGACAACACAAAACACAACAAGGACAATGCCTACAAGTTCACTTTCTCTTGAGTAGTGAAGGGGAAAACATAAAACCACATCTATGCTAGTTAGACTGCACAGCTTTCACCTACAAAATTTTCCTGTCACAGGAAAAAATGCACTGAGGATAACAATCAGAATTAGAGCCTCAAATCCTTTCATCTCACCTTCCTGAAAATGAACTTCCCTGTCCAAGTGTCACCCGAGGTCTCTGCTGTAGCTGCAGACAGAACAAGGCTTTGCCAGGGTGATCTTATGCCTTCTGTCCACAGGATCAGATATTCCTTCCATCCCCTATAACTTCTTTGGGGTTTGGTGTGGGGTTTTTTTTGTAAAATTTAATACCACAGCTATCCTCCTCTATTCCAGACCTAGACTTTGCAGAATCTGAAGAAGAGCCTTTGCAAAGCAGATTTAAGAGGACATGCAGAGCTGATTAAGTGGCAACTGTTAAGTCAGAGAACTTAAGAAACTTGTCAGTATAAAGGACAGCATTAGGAACATAATTTTTAAAGAAGAAAATACCCAGAAATAGTGCCAATCTGCTCTCAGATTACCAACTGAAATGTTTTCACTCTGGCAGTGATAGTGCAAAGTTATCAAAGAACTTCTGAATTTAAGCCTGATAACCACCAACATCCTGAACAAAATGACCTTTATTCTAAGACAGTACCCCATGCAAAGTCTTTCCATTTTATTTCTATCTGCTTTTAGATTTCTACTGCATGTCTGAACCATTCCCAAATACCCAGTATCCAACAAATACATAGTCTGGCTCCTTCTTCAGCCCTCTCCAAGCCCCCAGCTTCAGATCTTTGCTTATCTCTCTGAAAATATACACAATGTTTATCTCTTTAGATATTATCTCTTTAGTGTTACAAAAAATGGAAGCTGTTTGGGGAACCACGGACCTCCAAATGACCCTGGGAGTTCAGGAGCATTGCTTTCAATATTCTCCTGGGTTACAGTTCTGGGTGAGAATGAATGAATGAACAGGTATCACATTAAAGGTTATCTGAGTTTTCTTGTTGGAAGAGATGGGGAGAGATAATTTTGCAGAATAGTTTGCCTTGTTGTTTGTAGAAGTCCCAGATAACCAAGTGTCCAAGGGGAACCATCTTACTCAATATAAATTAACTGTACTATCCACTGGGTTCTTATTGAGTTATTTAATTGTGACACTGCTAAAGAATTGTCATATATAAAAAGATACTGTAGACAGAGAAGGCAGCCTTAGCTAAGCCTAAATTACGCTTCCAGTCTGCCATTAACTCATCTGTGGCAAATAACTTAGAAAAAGGTCTGTAAAAACCAACAACTATGTGGTGAACCTAAAAACAAATGAATAATGTGCCATCGGTGTTATCAAGGTGATAGCTGTTAATGTGAAGCAGTAAAAATAACTGATGTTTAGCAGTAAAAGTGGGTTTGTTGGCTGCTTTTAATTCTGCTGGTTTGTTCACTCTTTGCCTTCACATCCCCTGCCTTTTGCAGCAAATAAGATGAGTTTTACAAGACACAATTTGCAACCCTGTGAACGGCAAAGGAAACGAAGCCACAGGCACATGGGATGAGGAGGATCAGCACTGAACAACCAACCCTCATTGTGGTGTTTCCCAGCTTTCCTTTCAAGCTGTGACAATAAAAAACCTGCAGAAAGACTTTGTGAGATTAATTATTAGAAGCCGAAAAACCCGAACAGGCTCTAACCTTTCTAATTTCATGGTGTATAATACAGAAGGAACACAGACAGTTATCTCACAAGGAAAGAACTCAAGACCCCAAAAGGTCTTGAACTCAAGACCATGAAAAAAATGGAGTAAACTCGCCAATTTGTACTGCATTTGATATATTGGGATACTTATATAAAGGTATTTTTATAGAAAGACAAACTTCATCTTCACTACAGGATTGGGTGATTTTTATGGTACAAAATCCATGCCTTTTTTCATAGCTTTTTATTTAAAGCAAAAGTATATTTGCTAAAACCAAACTTAAACTGAAAGCATCACAAGCTTACAGTAAGTGAAATATGGTGAAGTCAAAACCAAATCCAATCTTCTTAAAGTAAGACTTAGATCATTCAGTGGATGCAACTACAGAATGTTTTGTCACTGGTGAACCAAGAAATGAGTATTCACAGCCATAAAATCAATTCTCTTAATGAAATACAAGAATTAAAATAAATATACAGGTATGTAGAAATGCTTCTCATATTTGAACTAACACTGACAATTTTCCTTTTTAAATCTCGAGGAGATTGTATAACTTCACAAAACTGTCATTCAAAATAGGAAGGAAATTATTTGGTTCCCCCTTTTCCCTGTTTTAGGCTAAAATTAGTCCTCAAACTGAATAAAAAGCTGTGCAAGGTTTCAGCACGTCAAAGCTGCAAACCCGAGATCCTCCTGTGGTGCTCACAGGTAACGTGGCATGACTGATCACAGCAAAGCAAGTAAAGAAATGAGCAAACCAAAGATGAACCAAGGGCAAATAGAGAGAATTTGAACTTTTGCTTCCCATTTCTTTGTTTCCCTTCCCTTCTCTGCAGCACAATGTGATCCTTAGGAGAATTAGGTACCTGTGACTCAATCACAGGTAATTTCAAAGTCTGAATAACCAACCAATAGTTTACCCTTCCTAAATAAACATAGGACAGACACCAACACAAATTTCATGACACGAGTGGCTTTGACTTCAGAAGTGCCTGTTTTTAGCTTGCTGACATCCAGCCTAAAGACTGGATTTAGTCACCCAGGGTGACACTTAGTTTGCTGTTACTGGACAAGTAACAGCTTTTAACGGTCACGCTGGTTCACGGAAGGATTAATCACCCTTCGGAGGCACCTATTTCTCCCCACCGACTCTAGAGGGAAGTAGAGGACTGAGCTACAACACACATCTCCTGCACCGGATAAATGTTCCCACTCTCCAGCCCTGTCTATTTTCCTGCCTTACTTTGAAGATGGTTGCAGAGGTGTGTCCCAGGATCCTCCACAAATTCTTGCCTTTCGGTTTTTTTTTTCCTTTGGATATTGGCTGTGGTAGGAAGTTTGACACAATGCCTTAAATATTTTTAAGACTGAGCTTTAGAGTCTTGAGTTTGGTGGCAAAGCTCCCAGGGAATTCACCAGAAGCAGTATTTCAGCTTGGAGTGAATGGCATTTTTAAAGAAAAATAAACCCTAAACTTCTCTAAGAAGCCCTTATATCTCAGTACTGTTTCTATTATGACAATGTGTGCCAACATGACCATTTGGGTTTCGACAACTATTTAAAAAAAACATTAACAATTCATATAGTATCACATGTAAAGTATTACATCTTTCTCCAGTAATTCCCTGTATCTTTCTGTAAAACTCTGCTTGCTCAATGTAATAAATGTTAGAAAGATAACACCAGGTTCAACATTACTCAGCATTTGACAAATAATTTACACAATGTAAATATTAATGTAGCCTTGGCCACTGTAGGAGTAAAGAATTCTGAACACTGAGCATTTCATCACTTCCAATATTGCAGCAAGTTACTGCATGACATGAGGGAGATTCATGGGGGGTTATGTGTTGATATAATAAAATCTAACATGAACTTTTTTTAAAACTCAGAACATTCTGCTAGAACTATTTAAGAATCCCTGAATGATCCCTTTTCTGTACACCTTTACTGCCACGGTTGCAAGATTTGGGAGTGCTCTCCATCGGAGCTCTCCCCAGTGTGTTTTGGTTTATAAATCTCAAAGGTTTGGGATTGTGCTCACAGGGTAACATGACTGAGAACAGAAAAACAATGCTTTTCTTTTATTTTCTTTTCCCCTCTGTACGGAGCAGTGTTTTTCAGCCACAAATAGAGAGGGTAAAGCAGGGGTTTAGTCTGGAAGTGTTCTCTTGAAGAATACACTGTTAAATATTTCTTTTCACTGCTGGGTTCATAAAGTTATTCATAACAGCAAACTGTATTTGAAGGCAATATGACACACTGACTCCTTTCAGCTTTGAAATACACAATTTTCAAAAAAAAAAAAAATCAGTATATGTGCAGGGGTGTCAAAGAAGAGAATGAGGTTTCAGTGTCAATCCCATTAACTTCCATCATCTTACTGACATTTTCCATTCCTAGGATGGCCCTGAGGCAGCTTTTCAGTCCCCCTGTGAGCCCTTGTATCACACACAGTGCTGGCCATGATGGGTGAACTCTCAGGCACCAGGAGAAAATGCAGCACCTCAAAGATTATTTGCATTTCCCCAGGGAACATAAGGAATGTACCCAAGAAATTCCCTGGCTGAGCCTTACACACCGTGAGCTTTAAGCTTTGCTTGGAGTGAGATCACCAGGAACTGTTCCTTGTCTTAGTGACACTCAGCTTTGTGTATCCAGAGTCTGACCTCAAAACCAGGAGATTAAAATGAATTAATAAACAGGAGTATGAAAATCAATTTAATTCTTCAGTCTCTTGGGCTAATTAGGGTAGTATTTTTAAGCTTTTCCCTGTGATTTTGAGACATGGTGAGTTTTTACTCTGATCTATTCTCTTGCTTACAGAACTGAACTCATATGAAAAATAGGAATTAATGTGCAGCTCTCTCTTATAAATTTTGGCAATATTTGAGTTTTCTGACAGTGCACTGAATTTCCAAGATGACAAAGCTGGAAGCAATGAATAACATCTGAACACCAGTTGCCTGAAAACAGAAGGGAGGGGGTTATGGCTGCTTCAGCTCGCTGCAAAGCAGGAACACATTTAATCTCCTAAGGGAGAAACTGCTCTAGGAGTTTAGATACTGCACAGGCCCTTTGCTGACCTGTGGTAGAAGGACAGATTTCATCAATAAAAAGCATCTGCCTGCCAACTCTCTTAAGTGGAGCAAACTGTTAACATGAACTTTTATGAGAGAAGGAGCTTGTGACTATGGTCAAATCAAATATCTGTTCAGAATTTGAATTTGTGAGGATTTGTCTGGATTTGTGTGGCCTTTATTCCACCTAAATAAGCTCTATTCCATCTGAAACCAAGTTTGTCCTCTAGAAACTATGAAGGGAAGCTGGTTTAAATTGTTTCTCTGTCCCAAAGGAGCTTTCCATGATAGTTTTTGCAATATTCTGACTATAAAATTGGCCGTGCTTTGAGAGAGGGCAGGATCACACAACTTCCACAGGTCTGTCTTCCTTCATTATTCTGGGACTCCACATCCCTTACAGTTACTTATTCTAAATAGCTCATCACAGCCTGTGATGCAAACTCTTCCCTAAGTGATTTTCCAGTCCACACCAGCAAGTTCTTGCTCTCAAATATGTAGATTTTTCACTATATAATCCATGTACAAAGTAATCAATATTTTCTCATTAACAGAAAATTTCCTCCAAACCCCAGTGTGGCCAAATTTCCCTGCCTGCTTTCTATTTGACCTACACACAGCTGGTACACTTTTCTCCAACCATCTCTGTTAACATCCCAAATAACAAATGAATTTGTTTGACCTATAAAGAGGTAACTTTCATGTTTCATAACAATTTTAAACCCATCTGCGGATAATGCAGAGTTATTTGTCCAGCTCTGAAGGGAACATTCAAAATGGGAAATATGAGCCATTTTATTTAACTATAATAAATATTAAATCTCAGCCTTACAGTGGGAATTCATGAATTAGGATGTGAATATATATCCACACTTCAGGTACGTGATGAAGTACATCTGAACATCCTCATTCACCTTTTAAAACCTACAGAAAAGCCTCCATAGCAACTTGCATTTGCCAATTGTGGCAGTCATTTCCAACAAAGCAAAAATAAAAAAATTTAATTAGCAAGCAAGAATTTATGTTCTTGAAAATTAACTGGAAAAGCCAAAAGTAGGAGTGATGACTTCTGTACGTCAGTGTTCTCCCAGACTGGTCTCAAAAGCTCAAGTGATGGGCTTAAAAGCAAGTATATAAAGATAAAAGTGCTCAGCAAACTTCAGGGAAAATTAGGAACCAGCATCTCAGAGGAGCTTTCACGGGACAATTCCCAATGGTGATTTGCAATAAGAGACACTGCATATTTTACATGAGCAAGAAGTGCCATCAAGAGGTGCCATCTATCAACACATAGAAACATTCATTGCTTGGAAGCTTATGGGCAATAAAATTCTTACTCTGTCACAGATATCACCAACAGCCATGGGAAGAAAAGAGACTGCACAGAGATGAGAACAAAGCAACAAAACGAAGTCTGGTTGGAATGGGGCAAACACACCCACCAAATCCTCCTCACAGTTATCAGCCATTGCAAACATTTCAGTGACAGACTCTCCACAGAGTGGTGAGTGGACATAGAGTGTTTATTTGTTTCATTTTTTGCTTTCTATTGCCCCCAGGAAAACAAAATCAGCAAAAATAACCCTTTTTTTTCCAGTCTACTGTCCTTGAGCAGTTATTTTCAGTGGGTAAAATTTTGCAGTTGCAGTTTTTGTCCAGGGTTTTCACTTAAAAGTATCTCCCCCTTTGTATTAATAAAGCAAAGATCAAAGAGGTTATTTTTTTAGCTACTGGATAAAAGCAAATGCCACATATTGGCAGAAGTTCTTCCATGTCTGCAGTGGATTTGTAAATGCATCTATAGATGAAACCTAAATGGATCCAAAGGTTCTGGTTTTCTCAGGAATCTGACATAGAGAAGAATTTTGGGGATACAGCACGGAGAGCTGGAAAGCAAGCACAGTTCTCAGCTGGCACATTACCTTGTCCCTGGCCCGGGATCATAAAGAATGAAAGACAAAAGCTGGCAATTAATTTGCACACCTTTAAAACAGCAGTGACGAGAAATGAGGATTCCCCACCCCAAAAAGCTTTGCACCCCTTGTTTCTGTGCACTAAGAGAAAGGAAGGTGCAAATTGGCACATCCCACCAGGAAAATGGTCAAGGAGAGGAGTCACAAGAGCCATGTCTGCTGTGAAGACTCATCAAGCAGCCACATCCCCCTGTCTCCTGTACTCTGAAGACTCATCAGATCAGTCTGGGGAAAATGTGTCATTTAGTGCAGACTTAAGAAAACAAAATAAACTGAGCAAGTGCCTGAGAACAAAACTTTTACTGGAGCACAAGTCCTCCTGCTTAGCATCAGGCCATTAAAATTCCTGGCAGCAGCACCCAGTCCTGGCTTGCCAATGGCCCATTTTCATGCAGCCTATTTTTGTTTAGAAAGAAAAAAGAAAACAAACCAAAAACCCACAACACTTCAGAACATCCTGAATATTAAACCTTTCTTCAAGCTATAATGATCAGGGAGATTAGCTCTGATCAGCAGTTTTAGGCCATATGTAAATTCGGTGTCCCCAGGCAGAGTACCAAACCATGAAATACCCTGCTTTTTTCCTTCTGGCTGCAGTAATGAGGAGTCTGCTCCACAGATCCTCATTAATATTGGTCCACACCACCTACTTAGCATTCAACAGGTTGTAATTCCTGGACCTATGAGGGACTAACCCCCAGCTAAGGTAGAGCAGATTTGCGAGAGAAAAGCTACAATAACCAAGAAGTCTTTACTTCACTCGGTTTCTCTTAATTAATGCTTTTTTATGTTTTCATTTCTTTGGCTGCTGCAGTCCAAGCAAATTTAGAAGTATTTAAGCAGCATCACCACAGTCCATCCTCACAGACATGCTTATGAAAATGCTAAAATCTGTAAGTTAGGGAAGACATTTTTCCTCTCCTCCAGCACACACTGTTTAAAACCCTCAGGACACACCAAAGTAATACCAGCCCTGAGCAAATATCACACCACTTTTTATGGAACAATATATTTACTACAGAGCCACGGTGGGAATGAGCAATCTCCCTGATACAGCCTGTGTGGGG
>JAWWES010000021.1:16326649-16344510 GCA_035583135.1 Lophotriccus pileatus | reverse complement strand
GGTGAGGCCCTGGCACAGGTTGCCCAGAGAAGCTGTGGCTGCCCCATCCCTGGAAGTGTCCAAGGCCAGGCTGGACGTGGCTTGGAGCAACCTGGGACAGTGGAACGTGCCCCTGCCCATGGCAGGGGGTGGAACTGGATGATCTTTAAGGTCCCTTCCAACCCAAGCCATTCAGTGATTTTATGATTCCAGGGCTCACTCAATACCAGCCCAATCCTGCAGACGTTTCTGATTCCTCGACTGCAGCACTCGTACAGCCTGGGGGAGTGAGAACCTGCTCTTGCATATAGGGAAAAAAACCTCTCTATTGTTTAATAGTTTGATTTGCTATTATATGCTACTCTGTAAGTTTTATTTTAATATCATGCAACTGCTGTGATTGCATTTTTATAATTGGTGCTCTGCCCCAGAGGAGAACTTTTTGAAGAGTAAAAAATGCTACCTTAGGTGCTGAATCAGAGAATTTACAGAGTGCTTTGGGTAGCAGTACCGAGCTATGAAGCTTCCCAGCAAAGGTGCTGCAGGTGCTAAAGTATGCAAACCTTTGGATCAGTGACATTAATTAATGGTTCATGCAATAAAATATGAAAGGAAATTAAGGGAGTGAATTAAATTTTGAAAGAAAAGTCCTGTACAGAATGCAGCTGGTGCCCTTCTGAAATCTGTGTGTATTTTATCAACAAAACCAGGCCTACATAATCTCCCCGTTCTGAATCAAAGAGTTGGTGATGTAACTGGAATGATATTTTTTTCCTGTGCTAAAAAAGGATTGTTGCCAATTTCCTCTCTGAAGGCTCGGGTTTGTAGTACACGGGCTTTTAGCAACAACAAGCCCGCATGAATTTCGTTGACATTCCTACATCCACTGATTTCACAATATGCCAATCTCAGCTGACACAAAGAATTGTCATTTCACAGGAAAACACAAAGAGATCTTCCCTTTACACTCCCTTTAGCTTCAGTGTTTCAGATGCCTTCCAAACTTCTCAGATACTCAGGAGCACAGGGCTGACGGCAAGAAATGACAGATAAAAAACTTTAAAATAACACCTCTTAAAAAATTTAAAACTGCTTTAAAGAAACATGCTGTATTTGTAACTGCCAGTGGTAAAAGAGGGTGACTGTTCAAAAGATTTTTTTTTTTTAATCAAACATCCTGAAATTCAGATTGTAAAAATCATACTGAGAGTCTGGCAATATTTTCAAAGCCCAAAGGAGCTGGTTGTCACTGTAAATGAGAGACTACAGCTTGGAGAAATAAATAACACATCTTCAGAGGAGAAAAGTAAAAGAGGTTTGACCAACTGAATGTGCAGAGTTGGGAGGTTTCTGGTTGTTTTTTTCGGTTGTTTGGTTTTAGTTTGTTTGTTTTCCCCCCCTCACCCAATCTGTGAGAAAACATCTTTTTTCCCTCCCTCTGTGAGATCAAGTATATTCTGCCCTTTTAAAGCCTAAAGCAACGAGGCCAAGACATCCTGTTTCCCTGTGTGCTTAATAAAATTACACCCTCGAGTGGACTGGAAGAAAATTTATAATATATATTAATTGAACGAGTAATCATATGACCCCATAGACAAGCCCTGCAGTGTGTCATAAATTATTTCATTAATTAAGGTGGCTTTGTCTCAAGGTGTGCCTCTCGATTTCAAAACCGTGTCAGAAATAAATTTCCCTGCCAAGTTTCCTGACAATGCTTTTGATAATTAAAATGAAATTATATTAAAAATAGGCAGTGCTCTTTTACTTTTATAGTAAACATGATATTCTGCTTTCCTCTCAGGGATTCCACAGAGGAAACCGAAACATTTCTCCCAGGAATGTCCACCTCCTTTCTCTGAGGTGCTGGATGTGCATGGCAAATATTGCTATTTTATACTAAATCACATTTTGTGTAACAGTTCTTTGCTTAAAACAATTATCAAATACTGCACTACTCTAGAGCATGTTTTACCCACACTACATTTAGAATAGAACATCAGTATAACCACTCCATTTGTAAACTGGCTTGTAAGTATAATAAGTAGGGATTGTGGAACAATCAGTTAAAATATGTTATCTAATTGTTTTCTACTTGTACTTAGGAATCAAGATTTCTTTCACTTGAACAAACCTGAAAACATGAAATTGAGGTCACAGAGTTTCCATCCAAAGGATATCCCACACATTTTACTGCTGCATGTCTAAATCAGAGTAATGATGATCTACAACTGCATTCCAAAAGAATCACTGTCCTGAGTATGAATATGTTAATATTTTCTTAGGTCCATATTTAAAAGATGTTCCTACTGGGAGTTTCCAACCAGCAGAAGATGGATGGGAAGTAAGAACTGTGCAGCACTGAGAGATTTCACCTTCAACCTGTCTGTCACCTTCCCTAAGTGTGATTCTAACCCAGTCATGCATTCTCTGCACGTCAAACACACCAGCTGACAGCAACTGTTTCTCCCCTGCAAGAAGTCCAAAAATAAGCTTTTCATCCTTACGAGAATGTTCTTTGTCTATAAATGTGCCATATAAAAAAAAAAAAAAAAATCCCTTCCTTACTTTTGAGCGTGTTAGTGTGTTAGGTGCTCACCAGGAGGGCTTGATCTCTAAAAATAAATGTAATTTCCCATCTATTTGCAGTGGGCAGCCATGGAAAACTATTACACAGAGATAGTTCAACTGGGGGTGGAAATGAAGAATGGTGGGCAAAGGTGGCATTTTCTGTATTTAAAAGGTATAATCTGAATGAAGAAATCAGAGTTAGATTTTCTAGAAGTTGGGCTCAATGTGTGAGAGCCGTATGAGCTGTTTTGAATATTCCCATAAAACCCCACAAACTTCTCATACTATAAAACTAGATTACCTGTCATTATTTCTTCTGTTTACTTTTTCCTGGTGGGTCATTCTCACTAAGGTTTCCTTTCCTATTGCAATTGCTTTCATTCTTCCAAATGTAATGTGCAACTATCCTTTGACTTCATGGGATTACAGACTGCAATTTAAACCCCAAGCACTATATTTAATGGTGGGAAAAAAGATATTGTGAGTGCATGAAATAAAGGGAGAAATGGGAGGAAAAGAGCCAAGAAAATATGAACCCACAGTTTAAAAAAGAACATCTCTTTTCTGTCTCTTTTTCTTTTTAAATACACTATCTATCTGATAATAGCTATCAAATAACATTGGGAAAATTCATCAAATTAACCTGCAAGGAAATAAATAATCCTGCCACTCTGCACTGGGCAGTTCTCCATTCAGCCATGTATCTCTTCATAACAAAGGAAGGCTGGATCTGTCTGTTGACTGATCCTGGCATAGCACACTAAGGCAAATCCTGCCTGCACTGACAATTTATAGGCTTTTTTCATTTGACACTTGGAGCAGTGGCCACACCATGGAATTACTGCCAGAGGAGATGATATCCCACTGCTACAACACCTGGAAACACAAGCCCAGGATTTACATCCAGCTGAGGGAGAGGACACGATGGGAGGGAAAGGGCTTCAGCTCTTGCCTGTCCTGCCATCAGTCCCCAAATCACACCATGAATTTATGGCACCTGATTGCAAGTGGAGGGGCTTTATCCCCCCTTTCCTTGCACTCTAAAGGGTCTGAATGAACCACAGGGGTGTGGGTGCTGCCGGTCCCCTGACAGAGCCGGGCCACACAGCCTGCGGGGCTGCTGGGCCTGCAAAGGGCTGGTGGGAAGGCAGCAGCCAGAACTGGTGATTTAGAAGAGCATAAACACACAGCTGAGGGTTTACACCACTAATAAGGCCTATCAAGAGGCCGTCCTCCTCCTTCTCTGCACAGCCACACAGCCAGGCGTTTTCCCAGACAACATTTCCTGGCACTGCGGTATCTTCCGATGCACTGATGACATGGATGAGCTTGTCTCGTGTGTCCAAACTGCTTGGGGTTTTAAAGCCCACTCTTCCCTTCTCTGAGAGGACAGAAGGAAATGTGTAAAACACGTGCCAAAGCCCAGGTGCAAAAGCCACTGGTAAACCTATTAGTGCATAAATTTCCCTTTGCAAACAATTACCTACTGAATTACACAACCTCCTTTGAGCCCTTTGTTTTCAGTTCCCAGCAAGGACTCCAGCATTTTTTTAAAAATTCATTTGTATTGTAATTAAGAAACATGCTTATTTTTATTTAATGAACCTGGGCTATAATGCAAAAAGAGCCAAATAATTCAAACCAGTAATTCTGCTGCTCTGTGCATGGAAGTATGAGCACTTTACTACATCAATTGTCCAAGGGAGAGAGACCGTGGTGTTTTTACAACCTTTAACATCAGGCATTAACTCTGATCTGGCCATTAGACCAATTTTTGGTATGTCAGGTGTGTAACTGCAGAAAAGCAGATGAAAGCTCATTTTAGCAGGAGGGACAGTGAGCACACAAATCACTGTGCAGTTTGAAGGAAGTCAGAGGGAATTTTCTGTCTGGGACTGACTCACCATTTCCAGTCCTCACTGACAGACCAGAAATTCTGACCTGTGCACCTGAGCTGATCTGGAACCTTTTCTGAGTTTAACCTCTTTATGCCAAAAATGAAGTCTAATTGAACCCTGGATGGGCTGCAGAGTCCTGCTTCCAACACTCCCATCACAGACTCTGTTGGAGTGAACTGCTGATTACCACACACAAGATTATTTTAATTTCCTCAATACGTACTGGGCACCTGCTAATTACTGGATAATACTTTAATGGATTATTCCTTCCGACATCTTGCAAAAAACCACAGGCAGATTAGACTGGATGTACATGTTTGTCTGCCATAATACAGTGCATTATTAGTAAATACAGAGCTTTTCTTTCCACCATGTACATACACAGCAACTAAAACATACCAGGACCCCTACTAAGGGACCAGGAAAGTCATTGTGCTCACCTCTGCAATATGTGCATATCATATATATGCTATATATATATATAAATATACATCTATACACACACAAAATACCCACATTCACATACAGCTGTATTTTATTCCACACAGATATGAGTAAAAATTCCTACTGGGATATACAAGCAGCTGTGCATAATTAGCCTGGCTTCTGCTTGGCAATTTAAATATTGACATTGCAGATGTTTCTACCTAATTCAGATCCGTTACATTTCCAGACCAGATTACAAAAGGCACTGAGTATATTTTTGCTGAAGTGGAGATGATTAATCCCAGGAAAAGATTGCTGAAAGTTTGCCATCAGCAAGTTTTAAAGTATGCCCAGAACTGCACACATTTGTAAGCAAAGGAACTTGAAAACTGCTCTGCTGAGTTGTATCCAAACTGAGCATCTTCAGTAGTGAAGGACCAGGGAAAAGATGTGTTAAACAGGCTTGTTTGTCCAAATATAAGACTTTGCTGTATTCTCATGCTTTATCCATCATTACAAATAATTACTTTATGATACTGAAGGACACTTGGCTATTATTTTTAATTCCTTCTGCTTCCTCTCCAAATGTCTTCAAGTGTCCCTTTATTTCTAGCAATAATTTATAGACGTGTCAGTCCAGGCTCCATGGCTGGAACCCAATGTGTCCAGGATGTTGTGCAGCACAGAAAATGAGTTACTTTTTTTAACTGAGGGTCTCCAGCAATTTTCCTGAGCACTGCAGTTAAGGTTTTACCCCACTGGGTTTGCAGCATATTGTTTTAAGTCATATAATGTCAAATGTGTTTAGAATAATTTCTGCTGAATGCCTGCAGCAAGTGAAATGAGGTGGCTGCCAAGTTCATTTAACCAGCCTTCACTTCCCAACCTTTAAAGAGTGAGAATTCCAAGTGTTTCTGCCTGTGGAATTCCCAAGATCACAGTCACTCTCATTAATGGGCTGAGGTGAGTCTGCAACAGGACACAGATCCTAAAACCTTGAGCTGGATAGATCAGAGATCTATAGGAATGAACTGTGTCATAACTTACAGAACAAAACCATGAGAAATGAGCAGTGCAGTTAACACAAAACCCAGCACAGTCAGTCAAAAAATTGCCACAGCTGTCACTGACTCAGGCTCAGCTATTATTTTCCTGTATATACAGCTGACTTCAGTCTCATACAGAAATTAGAGATGTAATAAATAAAAAGAAATGCAAATTCTTCACATTTACATTTAGTGGACCTTTACACTTTGATCCAGTGAACATCCAGACAAATCCAAGATACCTTTTTGAGCATTTCTTTATTTTCAGCAGAACTATTTCAGTGAATGGGTTTGATTCAGAGCTTGAATAAAGATGAAGGAGGCTGTGATAGGAAATAAGGTTATACATACAGTGCAAAGCCCATTTTTTTCCGACTTCAAAAAAGAAATACAACAATACAGTTGTAATCCAAAAGGAAGGAATCAGGAATCTTACACACAAACACAGGCACATCAACATTTCTATCAAGCTCTGCAGTGCAACTATTGATTGGGAGCAGCAAGACAGCAGAACCTGGTGAATAATTTGAGAAATATGCCATAAAATGGGAAGAACTATGGAAAATAGATGTAAACAATGTGAAATCTTGGCTGACTGGATGCCATATGCACAGAGAACTGTGACTGATTCCAGCCAATTCTGATTCTACAGGTTCATTTGGAACAAAATAATTTTGCAAGTATTGGTGTTCCTGACACCAGGAAACTGAGGTTATGAAGTTTAATGTGATCAGCACCTGGAGGGAAGGGGGAGAGGATAAGGAAAAGAAAGTTGAGAAAATGTTTTCAAACTTTGACTAACAGGAAAGACAGTCAGGATTCTAAATGATACATGGATCAATAGGGAAGGGCAATGAGAGAAAATGGATGGTAGCAATTACAGAGGAATTCACTGGAATCTGCTTTGATGGAGAGATACGAGGACACTGGAGAGACTTGCAGGAGCTCACAGCTCACACCCAGAGCTCAGATAGCACCAGCAGGATTAAAGCTTAACCACTGCAGAGTTTGAGCTGTTTGGCACCACTTTCTTTTCCTGAAATATGAATACGGGGGCTGTGGATCTCCTAAACTACATAACCCTGCTCAATGGTCTGGGAATGTGTGTCTAAGTGGGCATGACAAGAAGATGTTGCAGTTTGAGTGAAAACATAATAAAGTTGGTCCCTTGATCTGATTAGTTACTCACACTGTGCTACAACTATTGACTGGCTGTGCAAAGGAATCTGTGACATTTGTGAGAAATGTGTTTGACCTAATTATGAAACTTGCTACAACCTGGGGGGAACTGGAAGTGGGACAGTCTGAGGAAGTTTCCTTTGAATTCCAAAGAAGCAATCAATACCTGAAATAAATTAGGAATGTACTGGAGACCTACAATAGAAAAGAGTTAGTGTTCCACTTGCAGCTGTACTCTCAAATATGAAACACATTCCCTGTCTGAATGAAAATATCATCAATATAGAATCATAGAATCAATCTGGTTGGAAAAGACCTCCAAGATCATCAAGTCCAGATTTTGATCCAACCCCACTGTGGTTCCCAGCCCATGGCACTGCTGCCACATCCAGTCTCACCTTAAACAGCTCCAGGGACGGTGAATCCTTCCTGGGCAGCCCATTCCAATGCCTGATCACTCTCTCTGTAAAAAACTTCTTTCTAATATCCAACCTAAACCTCCCCTGGCAGAGCTTAAGCCCGTGCCCTCTTGTCCTACTGCTGATTGCCTGGGAGAAGAGATCAACCCCCACCTGGCTCCAACCTCCTCTCAGGTAGTTGTAGAGAGTGATGAGGTCACTCCTGAGCCTCTTCTTCTCCAGGCTGAACAGCCCCAGCTCCCTCAGCCTCTCCTGTGCTCATTGCATGCTCATCACAAGAGAGGTAAATAAACATTCACCTTAAAATTGTAACCTGATGAAGGAGCGGCTCATAATGCATTTGATACCTACAGCTTTTCAAACAGGGAAAAGTAAAACTCACCAAGAGGTTACATGATCTCTAGAAACTGCATAAATAATAAAATAAGGACAAATAACTTCTAGTCCTATCAATATGTAATACATGGAAGTGAAAGGTACTTGTTCAGAGTAAGCAAAGCACATGTCACCACATTAAGCTTCAATGAATATTAAATATTCATGAAAATATAATACACTTGTTTCCAGCTTTCATTTCAAAATATTTCAGTAACTTTAAGCCCATGCTCAGACCTTCAACTGTTTAAGGAGGATAAGGCCCTGTGTTCAATGGGCCTTGTATAACCCACAACTCTGATCTCAATGAAAGCACTGTCATTCCACTGACATTAATAGGAGCTTCTCCAGGTTTAGATTTCCTTCACCAAGAGCCAGGTTAACTCCACAAGGATAATCTGATCATACAATTACTGCTTAAGAATGCACTGGAGATTCCTCTCAAGTGGAAGTGAAAAGCTGGTTAATAATTCAACAAAATTGCACAACAGTTGAGAACAACAGTGGAACAAAACTAATTCAGCCTGTGGGAAGAGTTTAAATAGGACGGTTGGACCCAAATTGAAATTTGGAACAAAATCTTATTCTTATAGAATTTCATCATCAGACAAAATCAACAGTAAATTTAATCAGAACAATTCATTGTTAACTTTAATTCTCAAAGTGTGTTTTTTATTTTGCTGCAACTATTGTACCTGCATTTACATCTTTTTATCAACATTGCATTTCAATCTGCCCTACAATATTAGTTTATTCATAATAAGCTTTCCATTTATTTCTAGTATTTACTATTCTCCTGCTATATAAACAAATAAAAACGACCCTTCTAGCAGCTAAACTTAAAGAAAAAAAGGTGAAATTCCCACTCTGAACAGAAATTGTATATGTTATTTGGTCTGAATCTTAATCATATCCTAGGGGTTTTCTTAGTTGATTCAAAAGATACATAGAAAAATATGAACCTAAATCAAAGCTTGTATTTACAACCTCTTTTTTTTTTTTTACTTTTACTGCAGAGACTTGACTGGTTTCTTGGACTTGCTGTTCTAAAGGTTTGCTGGTCCCACCTCTTCGTGTGGGGGAAGGATTCACTGAGCCACAAAGTCAGCAAGAAAAGTTGCACAATGTGATAATAATACATTTATCAAAAGTCAATTTGTGCACTATTTATAGAAATATGATTGGCATGGACTCACCTGTAGGAGACCCCTCCATGACATGCCCCACATAAGGTCCCTCTTTGAACATTGGCCTGTTGTCGTTCTGATCAATGACAGAAATACCCAGGCGGACGGGACCGTCGATGGTTTTCCCACTCAGATCTGTCACCTCGACTTCAAGCTGTGGGAACAAAAAGAGAGCAGTAAATTCATTAGTTCACCATCACAGGGAGCAGAGAGCAAGAAAAAATAAACAACAGCTCAGATCAGTGCTGCTGGAACCAGATCTTGCCCAGGGCAACACTCGCAGCCCAGTCTTCTGGACCAGGCTCAGAGCAGATTTCTAATCTAAGAAAGAGAGAAAGACAGATGTACATTTGAATTAAGACACCCCTTGGCAGCTTGAAAATGCCATGTTACCCAAGGAATGAGAAGACCAGAATATAAGAAAACAAAGACCCTCTGCAAATTTGTTACTAACCACGTGAAAATTTGGTTAGAATTTGTTTCTCTGCTTTTTTTCGATCACATTTGCAGTGCACACGCACAGAAATGTCTGGTATAATGGACATATCTCCTAATGCTCATTTAAAAGGCTTTTTAACAACAAACAAACAGGAAACAAAACAAAACCACACAGCAGCAAGAATTCATTAGACATTAAATATATTTTCTCAGTGATGATGATGATTATTATTATGTTAGGTAATTTTGACAGTTCTCCAGCATTTCTAGGAAGGTATGGAAAGATAGAAGAACATATGGAGTCTCCTGTAAGCAGAAGACATGCAAACACCCACAACCCAATGTGTGAAAGCACCTGTTGAACAGAAAGCTGACTTCTGCAGCTGAGGATTTGTTTGGACTTCCTCTGCTTCCAAAAGCTGGAGAGAAAGATGCTACTGTATATCCCCACCCTCCAAACCAGGTGCAAGGGAAAACCACAAGGAGTCACCAAAGCTTCATCTGTTATTAGGGCAAACCAAGCCAAAACTTGTCAAGCAGTAGAAAAGATCAATTTTGATTTTCCAATAGAAAAGACTACAACTGTGTGCTGTACCTGCAGTTCTCTGCCCTCACCAAGAAATCCATGAAATACGTCAACAAACATGTCAGAGGCACCACTGTCGTTCTCACCTGCCCTCCCCATCCCCAGACTCAACTCTTTAATGGAGTTAAGCCAGCCAGAAAATGAACCTGAGCTCAAATGTTGATATCACTCCCTTCCAGTCTTTCCTGAGAAAGTGGTAACAGCAGGGGCTGGAAGTCTCGGAGCATTTTGTTTATGCTGTTAATTTATTCTTCATTGCCATGTCTTATACCTGAAAGTTATTTATAACTTAGTGATAAATCCTACTGGGAAAGAATTAGGTCAGAATTTTAATTCCTTATTAAAATGGATGGCTTATTATCACCTCTCTCTGTATTTTGTTGTGCTTATAGATACTTTCCATTTTTTTTTAGTTCAATGTGTTGGGGGTGAGTAGGAGTATTTGTTATGGGTAAACTACCTACTCAAATATACTGTTTGTAAATAGTGTCACAGCCCATTTTAACATCTACTCCCTGCTTATCCTCACTTCTCTGGGAATTGTTCTTGCAAGCCTATCACAGGCCTTATTTTCCTTATATATAAATATATATATATGTATATATTTCCCTATAATATATATTTATATATAGTTTTGCAGTTTAAAAGCAAACAAATACTCTGATTTGAAGATAAATAATTCCCATGGCATTGGCACAGCTGGAGTTTTATGAGGGCACACAGCTCTTCTTCTTCCAGGCTTGTTTAACCCTGTACGCCAAAGTCATTGCGGGCATCTTTGATGGCCTATGATGTGATGGGGACTAGGAAGGAAAAGTCTTGTTCCTGAACTACATAAAAGTCAGATAAAGTTTTAGCTACAGCTGGAAAGTGTTGACAAAATGAATCATAAAATAGTTTGTGTTGGAAGGGACATTTAGAGATCACCCAGTCCAACCCTCCCACCATGGACAAGCACACCTCTCACTAGAACAAGTCTCTCCCAATCCCTTCCCACCCAGCCTGGAATGTTTCCAGAGATGGAACACCCACCATCTCTCTGGGTAACCCATGCCAGTGTTTTGCCACCCTTACTGTGATTTTCTTTTCCTTATATCTAGTCTAAATCTGTCCTCTTTAAGTTTAAAACCATTCCCCCTTGTCCTGCCAAACAGGCCCTGCTAAAATGCTTGTCCCCAGCTGTCGTGTAATCCCCCTTTGGGCACTGGAAGGGGCTCTAAGGTCTTCCTGGTGCCTTTGCCTTCTCTTCTCCAGGTGAACAACTCAACTCTCTCAGGCTGTGAGGTGCTCCAGCCCTCTGATCATCTTTGTTGCCTCCTCTGGACCAACAAGTCCGTGTCTTTCCGGTGCTGAGGACTCTGGAGCTGGACACTTTTATCGTGGTAAATGTTGACTCATCTAAACTCTGTTAATTGCTTTGGGAAGTGAAAGAATGGCAATATTTCTCTGTGAAATTCCAGCAAATTAATTTTCAAATTCGAGATAATTTGCCCTTAATCTATCTCTCAATATCAAGTGACTCTTCTGTTCACTGGAAAGAACAAAGGCTTTGCTAAATTTTAAAAAATAACCTATTTCAGCTGCTTTATCAACTTGCAAGTCCTTTAAAACAAAGGCTGATCTAATACTAGGGTTTAGATTCTTTTTTCCTAGAGTAGAACAGATTAAGGAAAAGAATAGAAGATTCTGATTAATGACTGAAATGGATTTACTTTATCATTGCTGAGTCCACTGCATCTGAGACCAACTGTCCAAAAAATTCAGCATGACAGGTCCATAGGAACAGTTACATGAACTCTGCTTCATTTTATTAAGGTGACAGAGGACTTTATTTTATTAATCTTTGTACAATAATTTTCAGGCCTGCCCTAAGCATTATGAGTTAACTCAGCAGCTCTTTTTAAACCCATTCTCCTCCAATGTTTCCAAAATTAGAGCCTGCAGCACTGAAATTATGACCATTTATCTTTATATGACTAATCTGTGAAAGAAGCTGTCTTGTATCTTATCTTGCTTCCCCACCAAACAAACAAACATATAAAGAAAACACCAAAAAAAAAATCCATAAAATCCTATTGCTCACAAAATAACAACAGAAGTATATTGTTATTTACAAACACCCAACATATCCAAGCGAGAAAAGCATTCAAGTAAAAGACAATATTGGCACTTGAAACAGGCAGTGAGTGGAAAATTAGATGGTGCCTCACAATGAGAAGAGGGAGATTTCAGTCTTTCAATGCACAAGGCAGGAAAGCCTTCCTGGTTTTAATGTAAAACTTGACTGATGTATGGAAGAGACTCAATTAATTCTTTTGGTAAGGGGAGATTGTGATGCGTGTTCAGAAAATGTGTAAGTTCCTACTTGACTGAAACAACATCGCTCCAAGGACAAGTGCTAAGCATAAAGACAGATTTGGGCAAATTAATAAGAAACAACCTGCAGTGCTCTGTAGCCTTTATTTTGTGAAAGCCTGCTATGTTTTCAACGTCCCAACTTGAAAGTTATGGAATTATGTTCATAGGGGTGTTGAAACTAAATGATGTTTAAGGTCCCTTCCAACCCAAACCATTCTATGATAATGATCAAGTTTTGCTCATCAGAACCCACACCAATTTTCAGGATATTTTCAGGAACTCTTGAGCCCAAATCCCAATTTCATTTTTGACACAAGTGTACACGCAGACTACAAAGGATAATCAAGGCTTTAGGAGAATGGTTACATCTCACACCACAAGGCTCCATGACAGGCTACAAAGCAGACTTTGGCTATTGGCCCTAATATATCTAAGAAACACTGATAAAAATAGGCACACCAATGAAACAGAGAAAAGCAGTATAAACCCCAAACCTGCAGGCAGGAACAGACTTTAGCCTGTCTGATTAACTCTTACTTAGCACTCCCCCTTTTCAAAATGGATTTCTTGACTCCAATTTCTCTCACCATATCCAAAGCAGAATCTTCCATCACCCCAAATATAATGACATCACCAGAAGTTCAGAAAGCTTATTCAAAGTTACACCAGCTTGTTTTAAACACTCTACTTTATTTCATGTGGTCTTGAGTCCTTTCCACTCTGCAGTCACCAATAACATTTACAGAAGAAGATAACCAGCCTCATCCTTACCATTACTTAAGGTAATTTCAAAAGCTTCTCTTCACAGAACAGTTGCTTTCATTCATTTATTGCTTTTGGTGAAATGATTCTGGATAGCCACCTTCCTTCTCTGCATATAAATGTCTATTTTTGCTTTGCAGCCAGCTAGCCAATGGCCCACATAAAATTACCTCATAAATTCAAAGTTTTTCATAAGTAAATCTGGAATATCTTTTAATGCTTAATTATCTTCAAAGCCTAAGACGGGCTATTTAGTCATTACCTGCCTTCTTGTTTTAAATTCCAATTTGTGGCTGATAAGAATGTTTCTCCCAGAATTCTTCCAGTTGTTTCAACAGATGTTTTTTCTACACATTCCTCACCCCCAGCTCCACAGGAGGACTGTGCCACACAAAAGGCTCCTGCACCACTCCCTGCACCATCCGGGGGGTTCTGAGCTGCCTACAGGTACAGACCAGTGCTGGATTTATTTACCCCTAGTTTGATTAGAATTATGACTGAGGATATTTGTTAGGATCATTTATCACCAGTTTTTAAGTGTGGATTGACAGTAAGGAAAGGTGATAAACTTAAGGATCATTCATGCAGGCAATCTGTGGTAAGAAAAGGAAATACAGCCACCTGTCCATAAAAAATAGTAAAGGAAGTTTCTTTATAATGAAAGGTTGTAGTAAAAATTTTATGCAATTACCTAACAAAGCTCAGAGAAGACAGTGATTCAGACAAACAGAAACTAATCACAATTAAATTTTCCTTCTTTGTGAATATGAATAAAACATTAGCTAATTTTCATACAGCTCACGAATAGACGGAGGGAGAGGACACAGACCAAAAACCCACCGTCTCTCACAGGTAAGCATAATTCCATCTCAAACTGCTTGATGGCAGGGTATTGATTACCACAGCATGGTGTAGAGATGATGGCAAAAATGGCATCACTACCTGCGATGGGAGAATTTCACCTCACCTTCAGAATCAGAGTCGAGGTGGGGAGGGGTTAATTCGCCCCTCTGAGTACTCCTGTGAGTATCTTCCAGAGGCTTTACCTTGCTAATGCATCCATCTCAAAAATCAGATTCTGTTTCCTCTAAAAATATACAACTTATTACTCTAATTTTATTGTTTTCTTGTCTAGCAACTGGGTTTAATTGGTTAGTTATGGAAAAGTCAGGAGGGAACAAAGGAATTTGGAGCAGAGAAAGGGAGGCACTGGTGTTATAAAACTGTGCAGAAAACCCAACCCTGCTGGGGCAGCAGGACAGGGCAGGGGGGTGGGCAGAGGCTGCCCCAAAGTCCTGCCATCCTGCCAGAGCTTCCCCTTGGGCTGTGGGTGCGTGTGAGAAACTGCTGCACCTTCCAAAACACGCACATTCCTATGTTAGAGGTGGGGATAAAGAGGGTGTGAAGTGCTCAAACTGATCAGAACCATCCTGGTTAATTATGACAGAAGTGGTGGAACCATCACAGCAGAGTGTTCCAAAAGAGAATCAATCACATAAATAACACAGGCAAAGGATGGGGGAAGAAACAGAGATGAAATAACTTCACCAAAGCTGTAGACCAGGCAAAATTTAAATCAAGCTTGAATCTGGGTTTTTGATCTCTGGATACAAGACTGATTTCTATCTCTTGCTGAGCAAGTGATGTAAAATCAGATTTACAAAGGTTATTATGCTGCCAACATGGGCACAAGTATGATTTTTCAAAGTGCCCTATGAGACTGCATAATATATTCTTTTAAAATCAAAAACACCTTTGAAAGAGCTTTGAAAACCTGGTTGTCCTCTCAGCGTATAATTTTTTCCCTCCATTACACACTATTCTACAGCTGTAGGGACACAAAACCACAGCTGAAAATAATGTTATGCATCCTCACAACAGAAAGCCACAAAGAGTCTCTCAGATAGCTACCAAAAAAAAAAAAAAAAGAATTAAAATAACTTCTGAAGGATATATCCTGTTAAATATTATCTGTGAGCTGAAATGAGAAAGCCCACTCCAAAAATAACCTCAGTGAACAAATGAGAAGAACATCCCTCAAATCTGTGGAGCAATACAGCTCTTCAAGAAACCATGTGTACTTCACACAGACCAAAAGTATTAAGGATGATCATATAAATACTAATTAAAATCTTCCCATATCACAAGAGAACACATGTTGATCCCCTCAAAAAGAGAGGCGGGGGTGGGGGAGAGAGAGAAGATATCAGGACTCACCAAAGCAATCAAGTCTAATCACCACAAAAATATTAAAGAAATCAAAAAGGGACAAAGTAGGACTGAAATAAAGGATTAAGACCTAAGCTGTGCCACAATTTTTCGACTCTGTGCTGCACCACAAAAAAAACAAAGACACTCACAGAAGAAAAACTGAAAAATGCCTTTGCACTTTTAAACAGCTCCTGGCAGTGTTCAACACTGCTCACCCCTCTCACTGCTCAGAAATAACTCCCAGTATGGAGCAAGTGGCAAGAGTTTAACAAGTTTCATCTCATGAAGAATTCCAGAAGGAACAGGGTCAGAGAGAGGCTGTAGCTAATCAGACCAAGAACAAAAATGCAAGATCTAAAATGCAGCAGTGACAAGAAAGCTGACTTATTTAGGCATAGGAAATAAAGGTCAGTGTAAATGTCAGGTATATATCACACATACATATATTTGCTTTGTTATTATTGCTTAAAATATCTGTTCCTTCAAATGAGAAGGAAAAGGTCTTAGAAGTCAAGGATCACTCAAGCTTATACCAGGCTAGTACAGATGGAAACAACCAGGTCTCCCTATTTTTGAGCAACAAAACAGGCAGTTACAAGAGAACTTGTACAGAAGACTTTACAGGCTGGGCTTTACAGCATCCTCCTGCCTGGCTGCCCAAGTCCCTGGCTATGTCAGCATTCCTGGGATGAGGAGGACAGCTCATCCTCTTCACCCTGTCAGTGTTCAAGTGCTGAGCTGCAGCCAGAGCACCTCAACCAAGAAGAGAAGGAAAGGACTTGGGATAGAAGTGTCAATGAAGAGAAAAATTTGGAAGCAAGGTTGTCCTGGAAAAATTAGCTTGTCCTGTAAACAAATTGCTCTTCCAAATTTCAGATGGTATCACCATATTTTATGTGCTGTCACACCCTTGTGAGATACAATTCTGTAGCCTTTCTAAACTTTCCCTTTTTAAAGGTTAGACTCTGGAAGTCAGTTGAAGACAAATCAATGAGGTTTATTTGTCTCTGCTTTACAGGATCTTGATGACCATACTTAAAAAAAAATACTGAAAATCCCAAGGGTTTGTGTAATGAAACCCACCCCAATTTCAGAGCTGTGAGACTCCCACGGCAGAGAGGCTTTGCTGTGAAGTGCTGGGGTGTGGTACAAAGTGTCATTCCCCTTTTCCAGCACAATGACAAACTTTGAAATGACCTGTTTGGTTATACACGTCAGTACAACTGACTTTATCAATCTTCCTCAATATCATCACCATAAAAAGTTGTGAGCTTCATAATAATTGGAAAGTCAGAGTTATTGCAGCAAAAAATAAAGCCTGAATAGTCAGTCACAAACTTCATTAGATGCTCTTCACACCAAAAATTGCAAGTGAAAAAACCCCTTTTGAATCACAATAATCAGCAAGACCCTTTTTCACATATCCACAAACCAAATGATCATAAAAGGAATCACTTCCAGAGCTCATCCCATGAGCTGCTGCATTAACATTTACTTCTCCTGTTACAAAGCTGTAACTAAAAAAAAAAACAAACAGGAAAAGTATCTTTGCAACCCACAGAGATAATCACTCACAGAACCCAGGAGTGAATTAACGGAACAATAGAAATAAAGGTATGACCTATTACAAAGGAAGAGCAATTAAATAAAGGCAACTCCTTTAAAACAAGCTGGTTTACGGGGGTAAGACTGGGAAATTAAACACTGCAGAAACAAATACTCAAAGGAAGAGAAATCTTGAATCATTTTGACCTGTTAAAATCTGCTGGGGTGCAGCAATGTTTTAAAGCTTAAATGACCTGGAACAAGAAGTCCTTGAAGGGACCCTCTGAGGCTTATGCTCTGAACATCACAGTGACTTTTGGCACAGAGTCTTCAACCTCCTTGTCTTCAGTTCCAAACTGGCATTGCACTCACACAGTAATGGAGAATGCCATGGGGTTTTACTCCGTTGCACTCTCCTGAGGCTTATAATGACAATTAAGGGCCTTAAGATCATGATACAGATCTTTTCTAAAAATAAAAGGCATGTGTGTATTAAATCTGAACTTTTTTAAAGCTGTAGGGGAGGTATTTTCAGAGTGTAGTACGATTTATATCAAATATATTTAACTGTAGCTTGAAGTGTCACCCTTGTAATTGCCAGTAGCCCCAGTGAGTACAAACAGTGTCTTATTGCACAAGTTTCTGCCTAAAAAGAGGAAAACAAAATAAGCATCTAGTATTTATTCCTCAAATTCTGGTGTGGTCTGTGACTAGGTCTAGTCCTGTTTCCATTCTAGGACACACAATGATTGGATTTTACTGTTCAAAAAAATAATAATTAGTAGCAAATTTGCATAAAAGTTCTTTTTGACTCAGTTCTGCTACATCACCAAAACATGGTTTTCTCCTTCAACTTGGCAAGGTCACTTTTCATCAATATATTG
>JAWWES010000021.1:16299725-16326549 GCA_035583135.1 Lophotriccus pileatus | reverse complement strand
TTGACTCAGTTCTGCTACATCACCAAAACATGGTTTTCTCCTTCAACTTGGCAAGGTCACTTTTCATCAATATATTGCTGGTTCAAACATAAGATAATTTCTTTTATTTGGAGTAACCTGTTTATAAATCCATCACTATTAAGTGACTTGCTAGCTCGATGCAAAACACACAGAGAAACTCAGCTCCATCGATCCCAGGACTTTGATTTTTGAGCTGAAATCAGTAGCAATCCATCAACCATATGGAGCCTCTCAAAAACAGCAAAACAGCTCTGTTTGTCACTGTGTCTTGTAGAACCAGAGGTTTGTTATTGTGACACCAAGTAAATCTCCTGCCACTGGAATAACAAAAGACACCTAAAACCAGGGAGCTGAACCCTAAAGGCCATATTTGTAGGATCTGAAGGAACAAGAAGTGACAAAGAGATCACTGTAATATGATCACTAATATAAAAATTATGCAGTGAATTCACTGAAGACACAAATGAAATAAATATGTTGTGCATGAACTGATATAATAATGCTTATCATTTGGGATAAAGCCCTTCAGGGTTGTTCAGCCTGGGGAGAAGAAGGCTCAGGGGGGACCTTATTGCTCTCTGCAACTGCCAGACAGAGGGTGCAGTGAGGTGGGGGCCTCTTCTCCCAGGCAATGGCAATAAGACGAGGGGAAAGGGCCTCAGTTCGCACCAGGGGAGGGTCAGGTGGGACATCAGGACAAATTTCCTCACTGGAAGGGTGGCTGGGTGTTGGAACAGGCTTCCCAGGGAAGTGGTGGAATCACCATCCCTGGAAGTGTTCAAAAAATGAGTGGACCTGGCACTTTGTTCTGTGGTTTGGTGGGCACGGTGCCCTAAATGATCCTGTGATTCTGTAAGGAAAGCAAAATCAGCCACAAAAAAAGCCCCAACCCAAAATTATTAAGTCTACTTAGGAAAGCAGTAAGATCTCCAAATATTTTGCCAAACCTAAAGGAGGCTAAGAAGAATGTTTCATTTTATGTCAAAGAAGGAAACAAGAGAAAACATGCCAAAATCTCTGGTAGGCTGATAGTTTTTCTGTATTTAAATGTGTCTCACCAGGGCTCACACAAATGTTCAATAGATGGCACTCTGTGTTCTTCTACAAACACCATTAAATGGAGCAGCTGACAGAGAGTAGACTCAGTGGACTGGGTTTACTCACCTGCCCTAATTTTACTACAGACACCACTTAAAAAGAATTACTTTTTATCAGAAGATAAATGAGCTTCATATCAAACAATTCAAAGAAAGGAGAAGTTTGAAACACAGAAAATATGCCTGTAAGAAACTTATTTTAAGTAATCAGACCTTCATCTCTTACTAACAGGTCAAAAAATAAGCATGTATGAGGATTAAGCAAAGAAACAAAACTGTATAGCAGTGACATTTTCCTGCAGAAAAAAAAAAAGACATTCAGAGAAGGATTCTCTGACTGTTCAGTGGAAGGTTGGAAAAAATCTTATCAAAATGCATACTGCTAAACACAGTATTCAAATCTCATCAAATCCTGACATGTTCTGGAATATGATAGCGCCAAACTCTGTCACTTCAACTGGGTTTGACAGCAGGTAAATTATATTGTGTAAGAGCTTAACTAAAATGAAGTTGTTCACCAAAAATATCTTGATCTACACAAGATTTTTAATGTTAAAAAACTGTCCTATTACTAATGAAACAACAGACAAGAAAAGTGACATTAATTTTATTTTTCTGCTTCATGTTCTGCTTCATCCAACAGAAGATCACAGAGAGCAGAAAGAATAAATGTATGGAAACATCCTTTTTCTTTTTTTTTTAACTTTTTCTCCGAACAGGTTCATTTTCAGAACCACATTTATCTTTTCAAATTACCCATCAAATGCTGTAATGGAACATATTCCAGCCTTTAGCTTTCGAGTCCAGTGTTGAATAGCTGTGCTGGCTGATCCCTTCAGTCCATGGCATTGCTGGTACACTCTGACTTAACCTCCCTTCTGAATATTTAGAGGGCTGGAATGTGTAATTTCCAGCTCAAGGCTTCATGGCAGCATATGTTGGTTTGGTTACCCTATCCAATAACATGAGTATTAATTTATAAACACTCGTATCAACACCAAATTTCTTAAACTCACACTGTTAGAAAGGAGATGCAGAAAAAGCCACTCCTGCCATCACAGTAAATCTGGGGTTTGCTGCTTTGTGAAGATTCACACCATGCAGCTACTTTGGGCTTTTTCATGGTATTTAACATTTGTATAAAATATTTATTCAGCAATAGATGCATCCGGATAATTTAACAGACACAACCCAGCAACCTAGAAATGGGCTCGTGTGGAAACCTACAGTGCAAAAAACCTATTTACAGTTGCCAACAGCCATGAGCACCCAACTGCAACCCAAAAATGGTTTATGGGTGATTTTGTTGGTGGAAGTGTCTTCAATCTTCTGTATTTTTCTGGAAGAATGTAAACTTTTTTCTTCCGTGATCTTGCCTGTGTAGCTGTTGCAGTTTTCTAAACTGATAAGATTGGTGACTAATACTGACACTTGGGCAGCCTGTAGTTTTTTCAAAGTCCTTCCCACAGAGAGAAATCTGTTATCAGGGGTCCTTTTTGTCAAGTCCCACAGCATATAGAGCTTTTGTTCTTTCAAGAATAATGATACCTTAATTTGTACAAGTAATTTAACATCTAAAGATCGAGAGGCCAACTAGAAAGTGTATCATAATCAAAGAATGAAAAAAATAGGAGAACTTTGCATTTACCAAGGTGATAATCGATACAATGGACTAAAAAATAGTTCTCTGCTGGTCATTCAACTTTCACATCCCCTGTTCTTTGATTTTTCTGTTACCAAGAGAGATTTCTGTACATAACATGTTCTTCTCAAGGAAATTTGACTCCAAATTTCTATTTTATTATGGGTAATATTTCTTAGACTTATCTCTAGTTCCTTCCAACAACAACCACCACAAAGGTTCATTTACCTGATGCAGAATGCAATTAGTAGGTATCCTATTTATTTGACAGCTTTCTCATTTTCTCAATTCTATGTAATTTGACAGGGACTATTACAGATCTGTAACTAGTCTTTCAGAATGACTTTCACAAGGTTAGTTCACTTATTAATTGACCCTTGGTAATGGTAATTTAAGAAGCATATTAATCTCATCTGTCAGTTCCAACACACACTAGATGTATAAAATAATTTGTCTTTTGCAAGGAGCCTTGCAACAGAAATGAAGTGTCTAAATTTTTAATTAATATGCATTTTCTTTCAACAAATGAGACTTTGGAGTGGAAGAAGACTTCTTTTCAGTGGTTTTCTTTATTCTGCTTTAAAGCTCCTGCATTTTCTTGTTGTGAAGATAAGCAAATTCACCAGTCAATAAAGACTATGATCTAAATAATCCTCTACAAAGGACATTCTGGTGTTCTCAACAGATCCCTGAAACTTGAAAATGTGCAAACAAAGCATTTGGCACTTCAACAGCAATGTCTTATTACATATACAGATTAAAGGTTTCTGGAATTAAGGAGATTTAATACATTAAGAACATTAACCAAAAGCTTACTATTCAGAAATTGAAAACTTCAACCGGTATCAGATGCTTGAAGTTGTTGTAATCTCACAAAATCTGATGTCCTGGTGCATTGTAGGTTGAGCAGAGCCTGCAGTTTTTGTCTAAGAGGCACCCAACATTCTTAATCCCAAGGATTAGGAAGGGCCTCATGTAACTTCTCCTTTATTCCATTCAGGAGGTAAATGGTGGGAACAGGTAAAAGCAAGGGGAATGGTGTGAGGAGCCTGTTGTGCCCTCAGTGTGTGATCACCTGCACATTTTAACACAGGGATGAAAGGCAGCACCTCACCTAAGAACTCCAAAGGGTCTTAAGGAGTTACTGATGAGTGTGCTCAGTTCCCACTAAGGTCAGCACAGGCTTGAGATGGAACAGAAATCCTGTGGGCTGTATTTAAAAGCAGAGAAGTCAAGAAAATACAAGGTAAAAGCTGAGGTGATCCTCTACCCTGCGTTCTATTTCTCCTTTCGTGTCCAAAGAATGAAAAGAGCCTCTGAGAGGTGACTTTACAAAGAGCAGAGCCTTGGCTGCAAACCCAGGCAGGCTGTGCTGAGAGAGCATCACCCTGCAGCCTCTCCCAGCCTCAGCCATCCTGCACTTCCTGCTGCCAACACACTTCTGCTCTTAACAGTGAGCAGCAACCCCAAATCCTACCAGTTCTACAGGGTACAAAGCCTTTAGCAGCACCAGAGACTCTGCTATGTGGAATAGGCACCCAGGGATTGCAGACCCCCGGTCCACACCACACTCACAGAGGGCTTCAGGGAAAGGGACAAGTCTGGAGAACGCTGAGGGTGGGTCCCTGCCCTGGGGACTGCATTCAGCCCTCTGGACAGGGGTGGGGGACAAAATGCCATGGGAATCCATCTCACAGTGTTGTGTTTTCTGTGGAAAGGACTGTGGGTGAGGAATGGGAAGTAAAAATAGAGGACTCTACTAATTCCTCATCTTACTCCACGTGGGACTGTTTCCCCACTGATGACCACTGTGAGTTATTTAGATTAATCTGGTTTCAAAGTAGAGTAACAAATATAAGGCAAGATGTCATCAACCACATCAGCAAATGCTCTCTTGCTTAAACTCCTCCAGGTTCCACATGCTCTCAGAACTGGCCAACAATTTCTTAAGAAGTAACTGCTCATGAAGTGAAACAAATATCATCTATAAATGCATTATAGAAGATATAAGCAATAATAATCTGATCCTCTTGTTTACTGAAGCTTAACCCACTTCAGTATTTAAAGTACTAATAATTTTGATTATTAAAAGCTAGAGGCATCTAGACTGAAAACACAACTTTAACTTCACAGAATTTTCAGGTATATGAATATCCATTCCCTCACAGCCATCATGACAGATTTTGTTGGCATGTATTTCAAATACTTTTATAAAAAACAAAAAGGTAACCGTCTTATTTATTGGCTGTATCTTCACAATGTCACCCCCACTGTTACAGTCTACCAGGTAAACAGGTATTCAAGCAATTCTTTAAAAAAACAAATTACTCACTTGACAGACTATAGTGTCTCTTTCAGAATCATTAGTGTCAATCATGTGAGTACAAGTTTTAAGTGCTGTTGAAATGCAAGCTACTTAAACAATTGATCATCATATGGAACCACTTAAAGCTTAATACAGCCCCTGAGCAAACCCCGTGTTGGCAACTCGGCTCTAAAACATCATCTTTATTTTTAACAATAAAGTAAGAACTGACTGCAAAAAACAATGCCTACTTCGTCACTCGGTTTCTTAATTTTTAACCTTCTGGTTTTGAGAAGCTGTGATTTTTTACAAAGATCAGAGATGTCAGCGCACACAAGGGATGACACTTCAAGAAAGGATATGGACCCTGTGTGTCGTGGTCAGAAGCCAGGGAAATCCCACCGGACTGTAAAATCAGTAACAACATTATCTTTTGATTCCTGGGATTCAACACCACCATGCACTGATTTTTACCAGCTGAACATTTGCATTTCATTTGAGGATGCGAATTTAAAACGACTCTGAAGACCCTCCAGCGTCAAAGAACTTTGTACAGACAGAACAAGCTTTTACTCTGTTGCAGTGCATACTCCTACCAGGAACAGCAGCAGAGATCAGGGATGACCTGGACCTGCGTATCCTTTATCAACATTATTCCAAGATTAGAGAACTACATTGTAATCAGCAAAAATGCTCTTCCTGAAAGAGTTAATGACAGCTGGAGAATCCTTCCTGTTACTCACTGTTGTCGACAGCAAGTGGAGAAATTAATCCCATTCTTAAACATAATACATTCTTAAAGGTTTCCTTTATAACTCCTCAGTCCCCAACCTCCACCCCGTGCATTCACCCAAGTTACTCCAGGTCACTGTAAGAGAGAAATGAAAAATGGGCAAGGAGAAGGAAAGGAGGACTCTTGGACTTTCAGTGAAACCATTTTCATACATTTCAAGGTTTCTGAATAACAAAACTCCATATCCATACTCTTTGTTCATTTTTATGCTCCCTTGTAGCCTATTTTCTGATGATCACTTTTCTTGTATATTTGACAGGAAACCCATATGCCCAAACAACTTTCTTGACTTCTTATTAGGGAGAGCAACGCAAATATTCACACACACACACATAAAAAGAACATAAACAGCAATACATTAAGTGTTTAGTTTCTGCTTTGGATAAAGTATGACCCTTTTAATACCGGAAGAAAATCTCTCTCTGGAAAACAGGCTGTTTCTGAAACTCAGAAGAGGTGAATGCCCTATTTATTACTTTTGAAAAAAGCTGAATTACTGCACAGATTGTCATCACCTTTGCAGTTCTCACATAATTGTAGAAAAACTTCGTATGGGGTTTTGCAGACCTAAGGGAATTTTATTGCATTTTATGGAACCCCTCAATAATATGAAAGGAATCCATGCCTGCAAGCCAGTATGTATCTTTAATAAGAGCACAAACAGTTATTCCCAGTGGTGTGATCCGTGGGGTTTGTGTTCAGGCAGCAGGAGCTCCGAGAGCAATGGGCCAGCAGGAGATGCACAGAGCCCAAGTGAGGGCTGAGGACCCGAGACCTGCTCTCTGCACATCTCTCTGTTCTCTGGTGATGAGCTGGAGCAGGAAAAGTGTGCTCCCAACATGCCTTTCAGTTTGCTTTCATTCTAACAAAGGCCAGATCATGATCTCTGAGCTTACTGCACAATCTGAACCCAAACACAGTCAGAGGAGGAAACTGGAGGATTCATTTCAAAAGCTGCCTCCCAGTCTAAACAAAGCTGACAAAGAGGCACCCTCAGGTCAACTTCACTCTCTCACCTACTTGGCACCACAACCTGTGCCCTGCAAAGTCTCGTGAGACTCATCACCAGATGCACCTTCCAAATCAGTTCAGTCTGGAGGGGGCCCATGGCTGACCTCGCTTCCTCACAAGAGGAGCCCGTGCTATGAAATGTTTGCTTCCTGTCTGAACAGCAGGTATGCAAAAAAAACCCTCATACATAAAGTTGTTTGTCCTTCATGAAGATGAAACTCGAATGGAAAATAGGCTGTTATGTAGAGAGGGCTTAATTTATGCCTCCCTATACAAGCTGGAATGAAAGCAGCCCACAGAAAAATCTAAATATTGAGCTTTATCTGTGAACAAGTCAGAATTCAAGCTTTTAATGTTCATTTTGCCTTCCTCTTTTTTCAGGTTGTCCAGGAGAAAAAGATAATAATTGAACAATTTTTCATACAAAATGTGCATTCTGAATAGCCATTAGCTGACAAAAAAAATGTGAGAGGAAAAGCAGGTAACACATCATGTAAATCTTTGGTGGGAATGGAAGCTTCAGGAAGATGCAAAAGTCAGTGTGGAATATAGCCAGATGAAATGGAATTCTCAATTATGCTGTTTAAAAATGAAGTGGGTATAACTTTGATTTGTCTGCAGCTGCAATCCTGAAGGTTGCTTGGTAATGGACACTGACAAATAAATCTAAAATCAGAGAAATCTCTTCCACAGGTTGCAGGATAAGACTGTTGCAGGGTACCTCTATTATTGGAATGGGAATGTTGTGCATATATGCAGAGATTAAACATGAATAGGGCAGGAGGTGAGATAAGCAGAGAGAGGGGACACATTTGTAAAAACCCAACCATAACTTTCTAATGAGCCAAGCCAATTTTGTAAACTAAGCTTTAAAATGTAAATTGCCCTCATTCCTTCAGGAAGGTGCCAGCACAGAATTTAAAAACGTGAAAGACAACATTCTTAAAGACTGCGGACCAAAATCTCTGCTCTCTGTTTTCTCATTCCTTCACCTTATTGCTGCTTATTATTTCTATTATGGTAATAGCAGCAATAAATCAGGACCCTTGGTGGGACGAGCAGCATGTGAACTGAGCTGTGTGGTTAGAGACAGGCCCTGCTCCAATGAGCTCGAAATCTGAGTCTAAAAACACCCTTGTGACTACAAGAAAGGCATCACAGTGCTAGTATGTCAAACTAAAATACCATCTCTGGGCCTAATTTTGGAGTGATTTTTTGGAAACAACTTATGCTGTACTGCCTGGGCACTGCCATGGTCTGAGCTGGGAAGAGGGAATGTGAGCCTTAGCTCTGTCAACGAAATCCTCAAAATTTAGGAATTGATCCACCTAAAAACATGTCTGAAGTGGCCAGACATGATGAAAGCAAAACACCAATTAAAGGCATTGGATGATGGCAGCACAAGAACAAATAATAGGAAGATTCAGTTCCTTCCCTAAGAATTATGACCATTCTGGTGGAGTTTAGTCTTTGCCCACTTTCTCTTCCCTTTTGGCAGAGAGATGTTGAAACAGCAAAACACCAAGTGATATTGCCCTCCATTTCATTAATAAGAATGTTATTTATTCAAGTTATGTTTGAGGAACTCATGTTACATTTGAAGAAAAAACCCAGACCATTTTTCAACACATTCTGGCCACTATGTCCTGTGACTCTTCCAGAGTCTTCGCTCTAGTCTGATGTTTTTTACCAAAATTGCCAATTTTGGTGAGTTTCTAAACTTTTGATGGGAAGTTTTTTAAGGTGCTGATGGTACCTAAAATGCAAATATTTTCCTTTTAAAATTAAGAAGAATGAATAGCTGAGCCAACAAACTGCCAATTGCCCTGGCTGAGAGCAGGAAAGGAATCTGGCTTGAGCTGCAGGACAGTCAGGATTTCACCTTGTGGCTGCAATCTGAAAATACTCTGTTTGCCATATTTTGCTTGCACCATATGGAATGTAAATATAAAAACTTGCCTCCTACTCCAGAGCACTCAGCCTTGACTACAGACACACCTCACATCTTTGCACAAACAGATGGCAAGGCTCTTTAATATTTCATGGCACTGCCCCCTGTAATTGCAGGTTTTGCACAAATAAACAAAGCACACATTACACGGCACTTTGTGTCTTGCAACAAACTAAATCAGTGGTAACATTTAGCCCGAGTTTGGTATGGGGAACAGAAGAGCAGAAAATAAAGATTATTATTAAAAAAAAAAAAAAAAAAGAACAAATATTATCCAACAGATATTCATTGCCTGCATTAATTCTGTGACTTCTCAACAAGGAATGCCTTTGTGAATACACTTTCAATGTGATGAATGTATCACTGAACAACAATTACTGCTGTAATAACTATAATGTGTAATGCACTACTTGTTAATACTTGGTAGTTGACCCCTTTGATTGTTTAGTGCTGTCACTTCACCAGGGTTATTTAATTACAAATGGGTTCTGTTATCTCATATTAACCACCACGTCAAGTATTATTATGCCATTAGTGAAGAGCAATTATTTACAAAATAGTAATAGATAGTCTTTCCAAAGAATTAGATAAATTCTAAAGGCACATACATATGTTCAGCAAAGTGAGCTCAAGCAAAGCTAAAGGTCTATCCAAAAAGGCACAAGAAATTTGACACTAAAATAGCAACCCACCAATTCTGGGAACTTCTCCCTTTAAACTGACTTGAAAGACATTAATCAATTTTTCAGTCAAAAACTGTTTTTGTGTATTTTAAAGATCTTGACATGAATTGAGGAGGTGACACTCAAGATGAACAACCCCATTCATATTTTGTAACATTAATTATCCGTGGATTCATCTCTCAGCTGTGAATTACTTGTTTGGAATATAATCCCAGGACCACAAAAGCCAAGGGGAGTCTCCCTGATTCCTCTGGTCTTATTTTGCTACACTATTTGCTAAACTAAACTCCACTGAAAACATGGGAATATTGCCTAATGATATGTTTTATCTGCTCTGTAGCCTTGCCACAGGAACGAGCAGCCACGGGAACCTGGCAGGGTTCTGAAGGTGAGAACTGGTGGTTTTTCTCATCTCTCCCACAGCATTTTGGACATGCAAAAGTCAATTAACCTAAACAGCCATTGCACATGATTTCATGCATCCTTCTGCTCTGTAAAAAACCCACAGGGAAGGACATTTTATACGACAAATATTTAATTTCCTGAAGCCCTTTGCAGAGGTTTGGTATGTTCTGAGCTGTGATGAACGCCACTGATGTCAAAAGTGTATATTCAAACAGTAAGGAACACTTCAGAAAGAGCAAAAATAGTAAAATCTGGACCCAGAATGGAAATTTCTATGTGGGGAGAGCTCTAAGGCTGGGCCAGCTTATCTTTGCCAGTGCTTTTTTCCCCCAGACTGCTTTTCCTTTACTAGCCACAGAGTAAAAATAGGAGTCTATGAAAATGCCACTTGTCAGAAAGTGCTCAACTATCTTTAAAGTTCTTTCCTATCAGTAGCACTCAAAGCTATTGTTACAATATGACACACGCACACATTTTCTTTTCAGAGTGAAGGAAAGTAGGTCTCTCTAAAACAAGCTGTGAGTAATTACTTCTTGAGGTTCTATTCACAAAACACATCTGTTTTACAGTCAGGTCACATTTATCCCACATGTTTTTGTGTGCAATTCAAGTTGATTTAGTCTATTCAGTAAGAGGGAAAGGAGTATTTAATTTTTTTTTTTCCCAGTTAAGACCAGTATTTTGCAACTGGTCCTTTACTCTCCTAAGTAAAAGTAACAACAATTACTGAGGGAAATTAGCCCTCGGGAACCCTTTGTTTCCTCTGTGAGCCCCCTACTAATTGAAGCACTGTGGTTCTCAAGCCCATGTGTGTCTCACCCCATTCAATGGCTCCTCTCAGGATCACCCGTTCCGAGTTTCTCGTTGCTAAGAAACAGCACTCGGTTATATTTGAAATATATATTATGAAAAGGTGCTGCTTTCTTTTGTGAAATAAATATGTTGCCGGATTGACAGGCAGGGAAACAGGCTGAGGGATGTATTGTTTCCTTCAGCGTTCACAATACCCCAGCCCTGCTCCCTGATTAAAGCGTTTTAAACTGTGAAATGCCTGTTTAGCTGCTGTCACCGTGCTAAAGCAGCGACAAAAGCGTGTTGAGCCAGTTAAATCCAGCCCTTTATATAAAAGAGGGGAAGCTGCAACCTGAAATTTGGAGCTGATACATGCACATGACACACACCTGTATCTGTATCTTAACTCTGTGTATGGGTGTGCAAAGCCCTGTGTGACAGCAACAAGATGTGCCGGTGCTGTCCTGGACCAGCCACATCCCCCTGATGCTTCACTCGCTGGAGAAAATCATTTCAACAGGACCACACCGTTGCTCCTAAATACAAAGAATTAAAAAAGCTTCACACCTTCCTCTCCACTCAAGCAGACCCCTCTAACCTTCATCAGTAAATGAAGTACTTAAATAACCCCAGATGATTATTAAAGAAGAATGTAACAGCACAGTTTGTTAAAAGATGTTATTTTCTCCTGGGTAAGAACAAGCAAATAATTGAATACAAAAATTCACAGCATCTGAAAAGTGCTACTCTTGACCCTAAGATTTTAAGACTATTTTGCATTTCCTGCTTTAATAAGATTATCTTTTTTTGCCAGCACATTAATTGTAGTCATAAAGCTCACAAATTAGGACGAGTCAATTAATCTTAAAAAGACAACATAAGATGAATCTCTTTTTAACAAAGCATTAAATTGCCACTCATTGAAATATAAAAAGCTAAGACTACCACCTTTTCAGTTCCATTGAATACCTCTAATTTTTTTTTTATTTTTTTTTTTTTCAGGAGGATTCATCTTCTTACAAATTGTTAAATCTCTTGTCCCTTAGTCATGACAAAATTCAGGACCTCAACAATCATGAGTTACCATATTGTGGTTGCTCCTCAGGTGCTTCCAAAAGCCTTTTCCAATGGAAAGTTATTCAGCACCTTACCTCTAATTAATTGGTGCTGAATTATCACCCTCATGAGGTCCTGATGACTTGGGTCATTCAGAAGTTGGAACTGCAAGATCCTGTGACGTGCAATAGGGTCTGTAGGAGAGTTGCATTCATTCAGTGGTTCAAATCAGCACTGAATGATGTAACACCTTCTGGGATCCTCTCACTTGAAATGATGGGAGCCTGAACAAATTAATGGTCTGAAGGACAACAACAGGAGCAGAAAACCGAGTGAGAATTGGCTGACGTGAGCAAATCTGGACAGAAATAAACAGATTTTTGATTGATGTAGAGTTGTTCCAACTTCCTTAGACTTCTCCCATGAAACTCTGTTCTGTCTTGCCCTGAGGACCCTTTAGAGTAGATTTACAGTTTGAGTAAGATGTGGAAGAGAAGCCATCATGAAAATAACTAATGCTTTATTTAGGAATCCTTAATGTTACCCCATCAAATCAAGGTGGTTTTTTTGCAGTTAAGGTGCATATTAAATCCCTTGCTGACATAATAAAACTATTTTGCAAATTCTTATTTAATTTCTTTTCTAAAATATGTGTATGTTCATACAACTACATACATATGTATATTCTTTTTAATGCAAGGACATGACAGTGATCATCACCAAAATAACAAAATGAGTGTTGAAAAGAAAATGAAGCAGAAAATCACTCGGACAAAGTGGGAGACTTCAAATGTTTTCAAATGGGTTGATACGTCTACACAAAGTGAAAAAGCAGAATCTACAGGCAATGCCCAGGTTGTTTCCTCTCAAAAATGCAAAGAAAATGTTAGGCAACTAAGAGAGTCATAACAGCAGAAGTGAGCCTAGATTCTGTAAATACAGATTTTATAATTTTAAGTCAGACAAAGTTTGAAAGAAAACTCTTCCGCACTTCCAAACTTCGATTCCCTTTTCCTAAGGCACAACCCCCCTTCCCAAACATGTGGAAGTTTCTTTAGTGACTCTTTATTTAGGTTTGAACCAAATTCCCTGCCAGTAAAAGATATCCAGCGTGCCTTCAACAAAGGCTCAGCGTGTTAATGAGGTTACTTAATGAGCTTAAAACCATTAGCTTTGGTGTAAAGGCTCAGACTAGCTGAGCTGGATCTTAGCACACACACTAAATAAGTGATTTCCTATCACAGTATGGTTTATTTTCAAGATGAAAAGATATTATAGATTAAGACAGAAAGAGAGCTCACCAGGATTTCCAAACCAAGAACACAACGGAAAAAGCAATCCCTAAGCTGCAAGAATAAGCTGATTACTGTCAAAAGCCCATGTTCTTACAAGCTGCAAAGTTATAACCTGGGATTTGAGTAGTGCTTGGAACGTTGGGATGTCGGTCCCCAACTGCCTCACAGGCTGCAGGCAAGACACAAATGTGATGCTTCATCTGGAGACTTGCCATTGCAGTGTCCACTGGAAGGATAAAACATAAATCTGCACTTCCCATATAGGTAGGTGATAAAAAGCAAAACAGTGCAGATAGCAGCTCTCCTCTAGAGAAGATTCGGGAATTTTGAAACTTGGTTTTTTGACTGGAAATTGAAGCCAAAACTGAGTTTTAATTCTGTGAAATATAACTAAGATAAATTATTAAGGAAATTGCTCAGATTGCTTTAGGACACAATACAGAAGAATATTTTTTTTGAAATTTGTAAGAAGGAGCTGAACTGGATCTTCACAGACTTTGGATCCTTGTCTGCAATATATCAATTGGAATGAACTTAATCAAATCAACAACCTACATGAATTTCCTGAACAGGATCACTTTTCAGACTGTGAATTTTAAAAGTCTGGGCCTTCATTTAAGCTTTTCTTTAAAAAGGCACCGATGCACCTTCCCTGACGTCAATTGCCGGCAATAGATTAATTTTGCAGTGTCTGTGGGACAAATGTCCCAGTTCAGTTTCCCTTGACACCTTCTATTAATGGTATTATGGCATTAATTCAGAGGTGAAATTGTAGGTCAGGACACTCAGAAAACAACTGCAGAAAGAACCTCCTACTTTCAAAAGGCAGATGCACTTCAATTTATCATCTAAAATCCATCCACATTAAAATTTAGTTCCCCAGGGGTGAAAAAATGGGCTATGAGAAAAGCTGGTTGGTTGGTTGGTTTGGTTTTTTTTCATGTTTTGGGGCTTTTTGGAGAGAGAAGGGTTGTTGGGCAGGGTAGAGTGTTGGGTCTTTTTTTGGGGTTTTATAAATATTTAACTAACAAGAGGAAAGACCATTCAGGTAAGTTACTGCCTATTCCTACTTCACAACTTCCTGAGTAACTTTTTTTAATCTGTTTGGATCAAAACTAAGGCTCTTTGATCCCAGAAAGTGTTTCATTTTTAAAAAATAAAATTGGACACATAGAAGACTTCAAATAGAAGGACTGACTTCTTCATAGAAGAATTCAAAAGAAAACCAATGCCAGGTCTGACATGACTGTACGAGAACAACATAATGTATACTCTAGAAAATTCTTTCATCTCTCCTTAATTGCTTCTTCTTTGAGAGTCATGGCCAAAAAAAAAAATAAAACAACATAAAAGGCAGTTAAGTTTAGTTTGAGGATTAATATTTGTATTACTAAATATCTTATAAAGGACTTGGAATGGGTTGGACAAAAAAAAAAGCAATCCAAATCCATTTCAGAAGGACAATTTTGTTTTCATGCTGCTGTACATTTCTTCTGAGTGAATAATAATCATAATATACAAGATTGCAAGGAGAGGTTTGTTATGGCTGAGGCTACAACTCAATGAGAAGAGAAAAAGCAGGCAAATAAGAGCAAAAAAAAGACTATTTCCCAAGCCCCAGGATGCTGATGGTTGGCTGTCACAGCAGGAGCCACTCCGTGTTACTGACACTATTAGTCTCTCTCACAATCCCAGGCATAAATGATCCGTAAGAGAATTCGTTGCCTTTTACCCAGTTAATAACCCAAGTTCCTCCAAGACAGAAACGAACCCAAACTCAAGTAAACATTAAACATGTCAAACTTCTTCTGTTAAACCTTCTGAGAATGGAAAGAAGAGCCAGTGGAGCTGAAAAGCCTCAGGACTTCAGAGAGTCCCAAAATGTGGCAAAAGGGAAACTTTCCCTGCTTGGTGGAAGCAGATGGCAAAACATGGGAACTTCTTAACAACCTCTTCTTCTAGCACACTGCTCATCAGATATGAGCCAAAAAATCGGCTCCTTCTCTTGGAGTTCACTGAAGATCTTCCCATACGGGATTTATTGACAGCTTGGATGTTACTCCAAGCTTGTTGTAAACCACCTGGTTTAATCTTAACATCAAAGTGCTGGGGATTTAACCTATGAAATTTTGTAAAGGTGTTGTTTTTTTTTCCTGAGCCCACAGCAGCTAAGTATATTTCACATCCCATCTGCTTTCATTCTTGTTTCCTCCTCACAAGGAACTATTCTGGTAACAATCACACTTGGGCAGAAGTTAAAGACAGGAAATGCAATAAATGAGTATTCTGGAAAATGCAGAAAGGAGGACCATGTTCATATCTATTTCACTGCAAAAGAATTACACTCATTAAAAAATTTTCTGCAAAACATATTACAGAATTGTTTCATGACCATGAAAAGTATGTGATCAAGTAGTTCTGAGGGTGAGGGGAAAAACAAAGAGAAAGAAATAAAACAAGTGACTGTTAATGCAGCTAATTTAGAACAGTGGAATTCCACTGCAAGCATTATCAGGTATTTCCACTTTTTCAGACTGGGATAGTTCACCATGTTATATTTTCTGATGGTCCATTAGGCCATACTTTTCACAGCTACTTCCATTCCTGGCGCACAAAGTCACGTTAATGTTCTCCAACGTTGAAACGGGAATGTAGAAGGCTTTTAAAAATACATCTATTACCATGTAGGCATCAACTCACTCTACAAAGAAGATCAGTTGTTTCATTACCCCACATGTTGGATCCAGCATCATCTGGAGGTTTGAGGTAGAACTGCCCTACTTTTGTTAGAATGGAACATACAGAAGATACAAGGACAAAAGGAGTCTTTTGTTAGATGCACCTGCAACTCAGTAAAACGTCTCTCTTTAAATAAAGAAACCCAGATCTGCTGGTTGTGATAAATTAAACAGAAAGATCTAAATACAAATCTACTCCCCACCTACTCTGTCCAGTTTCAGTCCTCAGGAAGAACCTCACTGAACTTTGGCAGTTTTTTTACCTTGGTCTTTGCTCACTTCTTTGGGTGAGTTTTTAGTGTTCAGCAACAAAAGGATTCTCAGCTTTAGGATAATTGGCAAATATATTTGTTACAGGTTTTCTTTTTCCCTGTTGCTTATTTTAGATTATTGCCCTGCTGTGTGATAGTGTCTAAAGGAACAGTGGTATATCTCACTGGTGGTTTCTGAAAATTAAAATTCCTGATACCGTGTTAATTAATTTCCACAGGGACAACAGTTTACTTTAGCAAAAAGACTAATGAAAAATATCTCAGAAGAAAAAAAATTCTGCTAGGCAGCTCCAGAGAAGGATTTCCTCTCATTGGAATAGATTTAAGTGGCTGTGCTATCTGTTACTGAAATGTTCCACCTTTTCCAGGCTATTGAGCTTCACAGAGTAAAGGGCTGAGGAAACTGCTGGCCCACAACAGATAGTGGGAGCAAGTACAGGCCTATTTAAAACTGATGAAAATCAGTAATTTTACTGCATCACTTTCTCCACATAAGGAGGTGGTTCAAGCACAGCACTATTTGTTCATCTCTATATTTAGAACACCATTTACCTGCCTTGTACTAACCATGCTTGTACGTGAAACTGTATTTCTTGGAAACGAGCATTTCACATCCCTGCTGTTACATTTGGACAGTTCTAAACAAGCACATGAAGGAAAAGCTACAGGAGGAAAGCAAGAAAATCAGGCCAGTATTGGGTTGATTGACAGGAGGAGGGTTGGGTGGCCTATATTGACAGGGAAGATGCAAGGACTGATTTGGAATTGGCAGCAAGACATCCAGGAGAACATGTCAAGTAGAGAGGTTTTGATATAAAACTTCATCAAGAGAGAGGTCAGGATAGAGATGGAGCTGTCAGTGAATATATAATTGGAATATATATAATATATAACAGGAGCAAACAAAGGGTGCAGAGACAGAAGGAAGTGACAGACAGGAGATTCAGCAGAGATGCTCACAGAGCACCCAGAGATAAAACACAGTTAGGAAAATATGGATTGACTAAAGATGAGGACACTGAGATTTCCTTACAGAAGTATGATAGACAATGCCAAAAATAGCATCCTTCTCTTGAGGTGAACTAGAATTTTCTTCTCCTATTTCACAAACCCCCTTGGTAAAGTCAACCTTAGCAAGGGGGTTGGAAACATCACATGTGACATTTACATTGGGACATAATGAACCAACCTGAAGTTTGTCAGGCTTTTTAAAAATAAGCACATTTCCACCCATGCCCACTCAGAACAACAACTCTCAGCGATGTGAAAACAATTACAGCCCATTTCCAAAGTGCCAATACAAGGCACAGTAATTGAAAGCACCATTTCAACAACAGTAATACAGATATGAAACATGTACCAGGAGTTTATAATAACATGATGTGCTCTATACCATTAACTTTTAATTAACTCCAATTTTGCCACAATTAAACTCAATTAAGGCAGAATGTCTGACATTGCAATTAGCTGTATATAAACACCCCAGTTGGTGTCACATTGAATTAATGTCTCCTGGTGGTGGCCTCTCTTTCCAAGGATAATGGATTTACCACCATCAGACTGTTAATTGGACCTGGCACCTCGTGTGTTGTGTGTATCTGAGACATAACACCACAACTTAGTTTCCTGAACAACTGGGCTTGTCAGAGCTACACAGATTTCAAATGCACCCAGCCAAATTCTTCACTGCACTGTGCATTCTGTAATCATTCCCATACAGAAACGCTCTGAAACGTTGGTACACCCAGTTTTTTAAATCCCTAATTTTACATTCACTTCTCTTTTCAATTTCTCATCAACAATGCAATTATTATACAGTAAAAAACACCATAACATGTGTAGAAAAATAAATCACATCTATTAACAAGCACCACACCTAATGCAATGAATTGTTTCTTTTTAGCAGAGTTCTGTTCAAATTCTCTATTTTTTCTGACCTTTTACAGGTTGTAATTTCAACTCTCTTGTGAACAGTCCTACTGAAAGTCTTGGGGTTTGGCTTCATGCATTATAGTCTCAATGGGAAGCAGTTTAACAACCATTAGTCTTAGTTCTGTTTAGGATTGCTGACACAATTCTGCTGCCCCAAAGGGAGATATCAAGACAAAACCACCCATCACTTCACTGCCAACCTCACCCCTGCTGAGCAATGTGTGTGTGACTTCCACCACTTGGCATCAGTCAGAGAGTAAATCAACATCTACTTCCACTAAGAGCACTGGTACTCAACTTTCAGCAGCCAATCTGTGAGATTAAAGTGACAGCATAAATAACGAGAGAAAACTGATCCTAACACCTTGAGGAAAATAGTTATTTAACTCCTCTGAATTCCCTAACAACTGTTAGAAAAAAATCTTACAACCAAATCTAGCACAACAGACAAGTGAAACTGAAACAGTGGCTTCACAGACATAAAATGAGCGTTTACTTCCCTCCTTATTTAACCCCAAAAAATCCGTAACAAAAAAATGACACTAAGTCAGTTAAAATACAGAAAATTGGAAGATTATCCACCACGTCTTTTAAAGAGCTAAATCTTGTTTTAAGAGGTTCTTACATCTAACACTAAATAAAATCAATGGCCAGTAGAGTAACATAAATGCTGAGAGATTTGGTGATTGGTTTGGGGGCTATTTTAAGGGATACATTTCATCTCCAAGTTGTATCAAACCTCTCGCTTCCTTTCCTACCATCCTGACTCCTGCACTTCATTCCTGTTTAGGGTAAAGCAAAGAGCCTGTGCAGAAGCTGGTGAATTCTCTATGCTGCTCACACAGGACAAGTTTTGTGCTATGAAAAGGAAAACATTCTCATTAATACGCAGCTTTAATAAGTCTAGCTTAAAAATGATGCTTCAGAGCTTCATACACATGTCCTGGTGTTCCCTGTGAACAGATAAAAGAAAACTGACCCGGTGGAAATGACTTCCCATAATTATATGCTTGTGAAAAGTTTTGGGATTGGGAGCAGAATGCATAATTGGCTCAAATCATACCTTTTACATTCGACATAAAATACTATAATTTATGGTGCTGAATAGCACAAATTAAACCCAAGTAGCTCATCCCAGCACATTTGCTTCTCACTTCTCACAACCAAAATGATCAGATCAGCAGGAGCAGAGGATCCTTCAGCATTGCTGCAGGTTGAGTCACTGCTGATGCTGTGTGAGGAGCAATATTTGCTAAATCACTACAACTACTTCTGTGGGGATTAGAATGTGCTCTGGGTGCTCACAGGGTGACAAAAATGTGTGTGTTTTTCAAGACCCGCTGAGATCAAAAGGTCGTGTTGTGTGGCCATCTCCAGTAACGCCGGACAACCACGTACATGGGCTGAGAAGGTTAGATGAGGGAGATGGAATAAATGATGACAATCTGTTCAGAAAAACATTTTTTTTTCACCCAGAGGGTAGTTGGGCACTGGACTAGCTCCCCAGGGCAGTGGGCACAGTCCCAAGGCTGCCAGAGCTCTAGAAGCACTTGGACAACCCTCTCAGGGACAGGGTGGGATTGTTGGGGTGTCCTGTGAAAGACCAGGAGTTGGACTGGATGATCCATGTGAGTCCCTCCCAGCTCAGCTTATTCTACATTTATGAAAATTCTAATAAAGCCCAGGACAAAACATAAGGAAGGAGGGAAGAAAGGGGCAATCCTCATAAGAAGACAGCAAAATATTGCCAGTATAAGGGATAAACATGCTCATAAAATTCTTGACATTTCATCTGTCATCAGGGAAGCTTCTGGTTAACTCATAAATGCAAATGTGCAGGCCTGAAGTGTGTCCTGAGTCTGTTATAGCAAAGTATGTATCAATACACTGTAAATACTAATTGCCATTGAATATGCACTGCCCATATTGTCATTATAAATACTTTGAGCAGAATCTATTGGGAAAAAATCATTATATGCTACCGATGGCATTTGTTTGCAATTATGTTCACTGAATCACACCTTCAGTATTTTCAAAAATCAATGGAATTTCCTCTTTAAGCTGAAAAACTGCAAAAAAATACATCACATCTTTTTGGTTTGGTAATTGCTACTAATCTAAGAGTTTGATTTACGAACAGAAAAAAATAAAAGGTTATTGAAAACAGTTTTTATTCTTAATGCAAACCTTTGTCAAGGCCTGTAATCTGACTGCTACACTTTGGTCAAATGGCTTGAAGACTTTCTAAGAGATACAATTTTGCCTTTAATTGCAATTTTCATTCAGAATTCAACTGATCAATTCACTAATCCCACTGCTAGAATTTAGGAGACAACTTGCTTTTCGTATATCAGCCCTGGCAGATCAGCCAGGAATCGACATGGGAAATTATTTATACCCTTGCCCCTACAAGTTCAAAGCATGTGGCAGAGGCAGCAAGCACAGCATTGATCAAAGCTCCCAGGAAAGAAGTGGAGGGAAATTAAATGCACGTCCTCAAACACCCCCATCCCTTTAAAGCACTTCTTTTAATAAATGCATTGCACAAATCAATTGCAAACAGGCCTAACAGGAACTGAAGATCCGTATCACTGGATGGCTTAGTACCTTCAAATTAATAGGGACTGTTAATTTTGCAATTTAAAACCTGACAAAATGCAGTGTGCCTTTCAAATTAACCCATGGTTAATGTATCAAAGGGCACAAACTCAGTTGCAGTCCCCCACTCCCGTGGTGCCACGTCTGTCTACTGCAGAGCTGAGTGACAAGTGGCACCTTCAGAGAACCGGTTTGTTTGGTCTCACAGCCTGTAAACACCCGACTGGGCTTTAATTTGCTGGTTTCCTCTACAGCAGATCCATGATTCCTGAGGATCAGAGGCACTGGGTGTATCCTGAAGAGCACAGAGAGGATGTGCACAGCCCAGGATCTGAACTTAGGAACACCTCAGGCCCAGCAAGGACCAAAATCGCTGTTTTTGGTCCATGTCTCTATTGGAAACCCTATTTTTTTTCACCAAGACAAAGGACTGCAACCCTCTCTGAGGAAAAACTGCAGTGGCTGGGAATAAGGCCTTCAGATCCGAGAATCCCAATGCTGTTGGAATGAAACTCATTCTCTGTGTATCCATGGGGAATGGGATCACAAGGAAACCAGAAGCTCATATTAAATGGCAAGAGAGAAGGGTATTCTACCACATCAAATGTTTTCTTTCCTCTTTAGAGGGGTAAACATAAGACACAATGAAGTTTCACAGCATTTAGAAAATCTATGTTATTTTTAGAAGAATTTCTTTACCTGTTTTCTGGCCTCTCCACTAGGTTTTCTCAGCAGCAAGGGAAACATGGAAGTTCTTTACAGGTTGTTTCAGACAAGAAGAAAAATTGGTGGTTTAAAACTGTCATGATTTGCCTCCCTCTCAGTAATTCCTAAATAGTAAACCATAATCCTGTTATTTAATTCTATTAAATCTTCTAAATCTAACGGAAATATAACAGCAGTACATTGCTTTATTTGTTCCCATTCATGAACACAATCTGTATATGAATGCAGATCACCTGGGTATTATGGATACATAATACATTTAAGAGATATCTGCAATAACAGAGCCTTAAATAGATAATAGGTGTTTTCAATGCATTGCATTCAGATATCTGAATTACCAGCATGCAAAATAAACATTAAGAATAATGTCAAGAGCAGAGGTTGTGGAGAATTCTGCAAAGATGAAGCAGCTCTGGTTTGCAAATTTAAACTGCAAACACAACAGCATGTCAGGGTACACCATGTCACACTTGTTAGCAACAAAAACTAGGAGAAATATCTTGTATTTTTGTAAACCTTCCACGCATATAACCAGTTTAAGGAGAGGTTTTCTGGCTCCATAGCACCTTTCCCAATATTTTACCCTTCTTTCCCACTCGGAAGCCTTCAGTCCCAACTGGAACGTTTGATATTCTATATTTCAGAGCTGCACTTCAGCAGGGTTTGAAGCAGAACATCTACCAGCCTGGGCTCCTGCTGCCAGCAGACTAACAAATTTAGACCAAATGTTTTGAAGATGATAGAAATGCTCTCAGAGAAGAAATGCCCCTATGGGGAAACCTCAAATGATCAGGATTCCATTAATGTATCTGTCCTCGCAGACTTTCAGTCACACAGCCCTGCACAAAATAAGTTTTGCCACTACCTACTGAGACCTGTTCTGTACTCTGCAGGAAAACTGAAAAACCCCTCAAAAGAAGAAGATCCATCATGTGAGTCTAAACATATGGTGTTTTACATGAACTGAGATGAGCAAATTATCTGTTGAAAATTCCTAAACTGAAGTCACATCTCTGGCTAATGAGCTACTAAAAAAACCCAAATCAATACATTCACATAAATACAGCTTAATTTTAAGGAATTTGTCTAATTAAGAAATAATTAGTAATGACCTGAGTAAACCAGGGTAAATACAGCAAGGCTTTCATCATTTACACTCCAGTAAAATGATGCCAAGTAAAATTTCCATATTAGAAGTCTCTTCACACAGTGCTCTCTAAATATTTATAACTTTAGTCCTCTAAACCTCTCTCACTCATTTGCTCTCGTGCACGGATCTTAAGAAAGAAAAATGTGAACACAGAGGAATCACCTGTTTCCATCAATGTTTCCACCACAAGTGACTAAGGGAGAGAGAAAGGGAGATTCTCACTGCTCTGCTTTCAGTGTGCAGCGTTGCCAACTCTGACATTTTTGACTTCCATTAGTTATCGTTTTTTTTCTGAAGTTCCACTTATCGAGTCCTATCTTGTTTTCACTTTAAAGAATTAAATATATAACTGCCAAAAAGAATTCCGGAGTTCAGATGGTGTGGATAAAAAAAAAACACCCAGAAGCCAGGTAAGAAGGAACTCAACCCATCACACAAACTCTCATGCAAGTTTTAGGGCTCTGACATGTTTTAAACTCTTGGGACAGATGCTGAAAGCAGGATCCTTAAGATTCAAGTCTCCACAAATAACCCAGAAATACTACAATTAAGAAATACTGACAGTGTGGTAGGGATTTCATGCTGTCAAGCACAAAAAGAAGATTTCCATTTGACTGCAACAGAAGTGAGATTTGAGGGGAATATATGAGGCAGTGGTATATAAATCCATGAGGATGTGGTAATGTTCATGATATCATACATTTGTGTTTATGCTCTGACATATATTTTAGACATACCTGCAGGTCTTTAATCAAAGTAAGCAGAAAAGCAACCTGAACACATACACATGTGTAACAGGCTGATGTGCAGCTGCATTTTTTTAATGGATAAATAAAAATTATACCAATCTTAGTGTTGGCTTGATCTATGTTATGAGTCAGAACTGTAGGGCCCAGTTGTGCTGTAGCTGCACCCATGGCACAGTTAATTGCCATCAATGTGGTAACACAGAGACACTTGGTATATTTTAGGGTGGGGGGGGAAGACAATCCACAAAGAGTTCTAATTTCATTTCCACACCTCGAAATATAATTTTACTGTCACCCACGTGGGAGCTGCTGCCACGTCCACACACAGCTGGGAAAAGTCCCCGGGATTGCAAGGCAAGATTTTTCCTTTCACTGCAGAAACACATGAGGTCTGGGGAAAGGGCAAAAGGTCTCCTAGATATTGATGCGGCACCTGGACCAGTGAGCCCTCAGCAAGATACTCTAAGGGTTGCAATAACACCAACAGACAAGGAAAAAACCCAAACCAACTGATCATGATGACATTTAAATGCCTTATAACGCAATTAATATGCACTATTAAAAGGGGTTTCACAGGCCATTAACATAATATGGCAAAAAAATGTTATTAGTCTCGTCTTGTTTTACTGAACTCATCATTATTCTTTCCAGGAGTGGTGTTCTATTAGAAAATTATAATAATTAAAACAAACAAACAAAATCAAACAGCCACAAAACCAAATTTTGTGTCATTTGTTACTGTCTCAGTAAACTCATTTTTTTCTTTCGTTCTTACTGCTGTGCATTTCCACTTCCCACTCTTCACTAAGGAAACAGTAATTCCTGCCAGTGTTTGGACTCTGTGTTATTTGCAAGGTGGAAATCTGAGCCCACAGCCTTGCCTTGACAGTTATAGGCTGCAAACAACCCTTCCTGATTCTTTCCTTTGCTGTTCCTCCTGCAAATGGCACGACAGTGCTGTTGAACAGCAGCCAGAACTAAGGGCAAAGCAAATGCCCTCCAACAAAACAAACTGTGGACTTTTGCATGTTTTCCACAACAATGATGTGAGGGCAGTGCCTCCTTCTGAAAGGAATCGCAGTACCCTGCTGATATCTCATAACATTAAGATGCATTGAATAACATACAGCATGTATTGAATAGACTGTTTCCAGTAAAAATGGTAAATTAGAGAGTTTATATACAAGATTTTATTCCCTCGAGGCAAAACGGGAGAATATACACAGGAATAACATGAATTTTAACTTCATTTCCCATCAGGTTTTCTTTTTATCCCCTAAACCAACTTTGGGAGAAAGAGAGAGAGATTTCCAGTAGTTGGAAATCCCATTTATATCCCGTCTGTGCAAGCAATTATTTAAATTGTACTTTTAAGAAATGGGACTCCACTTAAAATTTATATGCTCACAAGTTAGATTTATGCACTCAGTTACAGTGATCACCTTGGGTTTGACCTTGGGAAACAATCAGTGCCAGAAAGTTCCCCATGAATTCAGGAGTCGGCCCACAGAGAACTCATTGAAGGATCTAGACCTCTGCTTCTGCTGGGTTTGTTTCTGCTTCCAGGTTTGACGGTGTTTGATCAATTAATACTCAATTTTTTCATTTCATAATGGGAAAAAATAAGAAATATAAATTATCTTTAACAAAAAATACCTGGTTTTGTCCAGTGGAATCCTAAAAAAACACCCCGTGTCTGAATCCGGTCAGCTTGCTCACTGAAAAGTCCATGTAGAGGTAACTAAATTGCTATTAATGCTGCCAGAAAACACTAATGGCACTTTGAGTCAGTGTTCATTTCTCTCTCTGTAGTCAAAATATAAAATTAATTCAAAACAGTCCTCTCTGAATTGACCTGGCCCCCTGCCATGTGAACACATTAAAGAACATATATGAAAACACAGCAGTATAACGAAAAAACATATATCTCCTGCCCTCTCTGCACACACATGTGGAACACAAATACAGAGATCTTTTTCACTGCATCTCATGTATATAAATAATTTTCTGTCTTATTAATAATTAGATATTAAAGCTCCGAGAGAACTTTCTTTTTTCTCTTCAGTGATTCTTTCTTCTCCCCCTGCTAAGTAGTCAGGATCCCTCCCTGAAACTTTGCACTGTGCCATTACTGCCAGCTTTTTTTGATGAAACAGATGCAATTGAGAGCATCAGTATTTTAACAGGCTTGCTCTGTGTATCAATGATGCAATTAAATCAAGCACATTTGACTAAAATTTACATCCCTACAAGACCAAATTCCTCCCCCTTCTTTTTGGGGGGACATTAGCAGGAGATGACAGGTCTGACATTCTCCATCAGGTTTCAGCTCAGGACAGAGCAGATCTTGGCACTTCAGAACAATCTGCCAGGGCAGAAAACCAAGATTAAAGCCCATTTCAGACCAGCCTTGAAGTCAGAGGCAAACCCGTGGTTTTCCTTCGGAAAGAGCAGCATGTCTGTGTGCTGTCCATAGATCTCCACTCTGCATACTGCAGGGATCCAGTGTCAGGGTATGATAAATCATTCTGGAAAGGATGTGGCTGCTCTAAACCAGACTCACACACAAGACAAATCCATTCTCCTGCACTCGATAAATTACAGCTGTTCCCGTCCAGGACTTTGCTACAGTAATGCTTTCTGGATCTGCAAAAAGGCATTACAGTGCCTACAAATCTGGCTCACAGAACACTCCTCAGCACCTGACCAAGCTGGTTTTCCTCCTCATTGTGAGGCATTTCCATTATTTGTTGCAAATTCAACACAGAAATGGAGTCCAGCATCCCCGCACTGTGTGGCTCAGTGAGACAGTTCACACTGGTTGCCGTTGACGGGTCTGAAATCTTTGACCTCTTGTCAATCCACTTGCCACCCGATTTGCAGAAACAATACCACAGAACTACATACTCCCAAGTTGCTTTTTCAGTCCTGTTAGCATAAGTTTTCCAAATATCTCAGTCTGTCACCACCAGTTGCAAGGCATCCTTTAACAGAAGCGCGATCCGTCATTATAAAAAAAGCCGAGAGCTGATTTCACACCTCTGCTTGTTAAGTATTTTCTAAAGCAAATAAAGCTCTTTACTTAAAAAATAATTAAAACTAACTCTTCATTAGCAGTTCAAATTGCCTAGGTAAATTTGGTCACAGCTTTAATTTGCACACTGTCACTGAACAGTTTTATCAAGCTGCTTCCTTTCATGCTTGCAGAGGATCACTTTGGGATTATTTCTCTTCCACACATATTTACGCTTGGCAAGCAGTTATGAACAAGCCAATCAACAATGGCAACACTCTTTAAAATCTTGAGGTCGGAACATCCCAGTGGCACTTTGCCACTGAGTGATGTTTAAGAGGTTGCAGAGCCGGGTTTGTCCTGTACTCAAGGAATGCCTAACCCAAAATCTCATGCATCTTAGTAAAAACTCAATGAAATATTGTTCCCAATTCTTCCCTACCAAACAAACTCGGAGTAAAGAACATGTAGTTTAACTAAGCAACTTTGTCACCTTGATCATGGTAATCAATCCATACAACTCTTCCTGCTTTTACTTGCATGAAGGCATTCTGCCTACAAATACATTATCCAGGTAAATGTGAGCTTTTGGAAA
>JAWWES010000021.1:16264844-16294092 GCA_035583135.1 Lophotriccus pileatus | reverse complement strand
GTATAGGCACAATGCCCCAGTTCTAACAAGCCACAGAAATAAAGCAGAACAAATGTTGAGCACTGCGAGGGAATTTATCAAAAATCTGCCAGACAGAAATGCAGAAGTAGAATAAGAAAGAATAAGAATAAGAAAGAATAAGAATGGTCCCTGAAAACCTGACTGGAAGGAAAATTTCTTCTCAACTTCAAATCTAGCAAAGATCTTAACCTTGAACTTGATTGCAAGACATCCCAATGTGGTACCTGAAGGATTTGTACTCCTTGGAGCTCTGACAACTCCCATATCTCAACCCCACTGGAGCAGCATTTCATGTACAGGAATAACAGAGTTCCCAGCCAGCAGAGTTTTCCTGGATGTGCCCACTCAGCTGTTTTTTAAAGCTTCAGGGATCTGTCACATCCAGGCTGCAGCTCTGAGCAGACCTTTCTCTTTCATCTGTGTCTTATACGTGTCTGTGATCCAGTTATTGCACAGCACCTCGTGCTTGATATTGTAGCACAGCCCAGGAGCTGCTCCGTGTGCCACGGCATCGTTGTCATCTCACCAAGAGTAATTTTCGGATTCTTAAACCCGCTTAATTAACCACAAGAGGGAGCTGCAAACTCCCAGGAATGCAGGGGAGAACATTAACATCTCCTAATTAAGATGCTTACATAATGGCTGCATAGTTCAAAGAAAGTGCATTTCCCAGCTCGCACCAAGCTCAGTACAATGAAAAGTTTAATAAAAATCGGGCTTAATTTGCCATATGGTTTGGTGCTTCAACAAGAGCAAAGAAGAAAACAAGAGGATTGTCTGACATCTCCTCTGGCAAGACTGATATTCTGAACACTGGCCTAAACACAGCACTGCTCACATGAAAATTTCCCCGTTCACAATGCATTTGCAGAACAATGTTTTCCCCATTTCCTGGCTGAGATGAAACAAGGGCAGGTTATCACTGCTGGAATGTTTACTTGGGGATTTCATTTTTACATTTCTGAAACACGCCAACGAAATCCCCCAGCTACAACCACCTGAAGCCCTGACAGAAACAGTGATTTAAGTCTTTTTTTTTTTTTTTTTTTCACAGCTTCAGGAACTTCAGTGCAGGTTCTAAAATTGGAAATGTCTGCCCTATTCAATGTGTTGCATATAAAGACTCTTCACTCTTAGGGATGATCAGGAAGGCAGCACAGGACCCTATCCCCCACCCACAGGGAATATGGAGAAGGCAATCACACCCTGTTTAGGTTCCCGCTTTCTACCCATTTCATTTTCCCTTGTTTTGATCTCACAGTTCAGAAGAGCCTTGACTTGGGCAGATGGCACAGATAGAATTGATGCCAGCTGAGCATCCCACAGTATACAGACTATGGAAGGTATTTCCTGACCCAGGACCCGAGGCACAGCCCTAGATGTAGACTTAGGTGCCACTCACTTCCCCACATTTTTCCCATCTCGAGGCTATGCCAGAGAACAAATGTCCTGGGAACTGAAGTGATCCACACCAGCCTTGTCAGGGCCACAGATATAACACCGTGACAGAGCAGCATTTTGATTTTCCAAACAGGCAGGGACTCTATGATTCTGCTCAACTAAAAGACACTTTCAAGCAAACAGAGCATTACGTGGCTGACAGGATCTGCTTTTTGCTGAACCATGGCCAAAACGTATTTCCCAAGTGCTATTTTTCAGCTGACATTATGTATCCCTTCCAGCTAAACTCATTTCTGCAATGTGATCCCCCTGTTGTTACGGGTTTATCACAAAAGTAAATCAGTGTTCTCAAGAGAGGAAGAGCAATGGAAGTACAAAAAACCCACACTGCCCCCAGAGAGAGACTTCACAGTTCTGCAACCCCAGCAAATCTGTCCTAAACTGCACCATCCTCCTTCACCAGTTTCATTTTTTAACAAGCGTTTGCCTCATCTACTTCCACAATTTCTTAGTTCTTGGCACCAGGAGATGCATCATATTAGTTTCACTTTTTAATTGGAAAATAAATCCCACCCTCAGACAGGAATATTTGGTCCACACCCCCAGTTCTTTTCATTCCAGAGCGTTACAGTATCTCACTGGTGCGTGGGGGGATTATTATTATTTTACGTATGGTTGTTTGGTTTTGGTGTTTCCCACTTCCCCATGCCTCCTAGGAAGCAAATTTATTCATGGAATATTTAAAGATGAAGATTATTTTTCCTTTAATCACCATGTTCCACAGGAGCAAAACAATGGTTTAGGCCCATTGTTTAGATACTGTGTAAATATTAAAACAGACACTTCCTGTCCTGCCACACTGAAAATCACTCTTTACAGTCAGAGGCTCCATCTGCTCCACACTGACTCAAATACTCTTTCAACCAAAACAAATGCAAAAATACTCCCATAGTTACTCAAAAGCATTAACCAACAGGAACTGCCTCAGAGCTGAAAGCTGAACGTGGCTAGAAGGGAATTCAAACGATCTGCTGAATTTATGAATTTATCAAGAAAAATGATTACCTCTATCTCCATTAATTAAACCAGAGTCCCTCCATATACAGGTGATAGCCAACACTCTGTATGTGACAGGATGCCTTTCAGGTAATGCTTTTTCATGTTCACAAACATGAACAGCCTGGCTATCGTCTACATTATATTACCAACCAGAACACGTGGGGACAAATGCCCATTCAGGATATCATCTCCAACAACAGCTGAGCTGATGGAGACAGGAATCAACAACATTTCCAAAATTCAAGTAAACAGCAGAGCAAATTTTCAGCAGCCCAAGATGTTTGTGCAACACAACAGCACAGGCAATGTCAGAGCCATAAACTTCAAAACATTTTCAGATCAGTTTTCAGTCTCCAGTCGATGCATGAGGCAAGATTTTTAAAGCTGTGCACATCTCCACGGGCTTCCACTGCAAAGCTGAAATCAGACAGGCAGTCACTCCCTCAAATCCCAATATTTGTGCACTCCAGAAACCTTGGACACAGAGTGGGAAAGGAGATTCAACCAGCAATCTGAACATACAGCAGTGACTCAACCTTCCCAGGACACAAAGAGAGGTGAACAGTTTGATTTCTGGGGCAACCAAAGCTGGGGAAAATTATATTTATTAGAGCAGACACTGCTTCTGTGCCATCAACCCCAAGTATTTTGCTTGATGCTGTTGCCAGTCCAAATAAGAATGCACACATACAGATCTCTCAGAGAAAGAAAAATGTATATAGACATGTATATAGACAACAGACTGAACTCAGCAAAGAAAGCCATAATTCAGTTATTTTCCATTTTCAAGATCTATTTTCGATGTCAGATCCCCAAGACTTAGTTTTAACTGGAAAATGTATGAATTTTGCACTTGAAGCTACTGATTTGGCTGAATTATTGCACGATGTTTTCAATCAATGAGAGTACCTAAAACTCTAAATACAATGTCATTAATGCCCTAACAACGTTTTCATTCTGGGTTTGCTTCTGCATATTATTTCTTGTTTATTCTTATACACTCATACATTTTAAAACATATTACATATGTTAAAACAAGGTTAACAATTACTTCTTACTTACATTCTTTTGCATTTGTTCTTTTAAGACTCTTATTGAAGTATTTTGTTGGACTTGGACTCTACATCCTATAAAAGGTACTAAACCAACTACTATTTCATTACACCAGTGCAAACATAACATTTTACTAACTAAAATCAACTGTAAGTGTGAAATTTGCCAAGGTTCATAAATTCCATAGAGACAAATATTTCAACAACCCATCTTAATGTCTGAAAATGACACAATATATTAAAAGCTGGTGAAGGTGTCGCATTTTTGAGGTCTTTTTAGAATAATCGACACAAATGGGATATTTGATATGCAACCAAAAAACCACCTACTCAACATAATGGCTTTTCATCATAATTATGCATAAATGTTTACAAAATCCAGCTCCTCTTGGTAGTGGGATGTGCAGGTGTTGGAGTGAAACAAACTGAATTTATGCACCCTGAGCGCTGGTGGGGCCTCTCGGTCCGAGGTTCATTATTGCAGCTGAACACAGAGGCAACAGTTCCCCCCAAGGAACCAGTTGCAGGGATTTAAATGTGAAGATTTAACCAATATAAAGAGCTAAAACAGCGAGGATTTGCTCCTGGATGGGAGCAAAGGAATTCAATGAGCGCATCAAGATGGGCATTATCTTTTGTAGCAGGTAATTTCTCAGCTTCCTTTTACTCTGGATTTATAAAGAGCAAGGAGATTCATTACCAATAATTTTCACTCCTCTTGTTCCTAATAGTCTGTTTCAAATATATTCCTGCAAACTCAGGATTCTGGACACAACAACATTTTCCTACTGACAGCACAGAGTTCACAGTTTTCTGTGATCTCAAAGGAAAATGACCTGGAAGTGTTATTTGTCTTGTTATTTCACTGGCTGATTTGGCCTTTTAGTAGCCATTTAATCACCATATTTTAATTACCACTTAAGTTACTACCTAGCAAGCCTCATTGATTAAAGGAATTTAAGGACCACTGTCTTCTGAGTGACAGCCAGATGGAGTAGCTCAAAAGCTGTGCTTGGCTTGGAAAAATCTGACTGTGATTGACAATATTAAATGAAGAACTCAAAAGATCACCTTAAAAACAAACAAGTGGATTATTTGGTGCTTTCCTGCAAACTTATCACCGATCTAAAAAGGCAGAAATGCAGGGAAAACATTACCAGATGTAATGGTCTGTAATTGCAGAATTTCAGGACACAGGACAGAAAACACGATGTGTTATTACCACTCATGGAGCTAAAAGTACAGGAAGTGGGAGAAAAGAGAACAGACCCAATTTACAGCACCTTTCCCCAGGTGTTTCACTGTACTGTTTACTCTGAATGAGATCAAAATCTTAACTTATTACTCAAGGCCACTGTTGCAGCAATATCTCCAGATCCAGGCAAGCAGCAAAGAAAGAAATCAAGGTCTGGATTAAGTGGGAACCTCCAGCTGGGCCGAGTAATTGGAATTGCAGAATAAGACACTGAAGTTGCAGAGCCAACCTGAGGAGCTGAATAGGGGTAGTAAAGTGAGAAAAATGGAGCTGATGAGAATGATTCACCTAAAACCCCTCTTGAAAATTAAGGCTGGGTTTAATTTGAAGAAATTTTTGGGAAAGTTGTGTCTGATTTTATTTTGCCTTTAACCAGCAACCTGCCGAGGCTTGACTTCTGAAAATATTTTGCAATTAAAATTAACACAGAGGGATAAGAACTCTATCAAAAGCATTTAATTTTTTTAATTGAAGATATTAAAAAAGAAATATCATGATGAAGGGTTTTTTGGTTTGTTTTTTTTTTGCTAAATTTGGTTCCATTACATGAAGTCTATCTAATACTTCTGGATACTTTAAGAACCTGCTTAGCACCCAATTCCCATTTGTAGCAAGCAACCCACAGATCTAATTATAGATTTTCCTCAGTCACTAGTTCCCTAGGAAACAAATCCATGGCTCATGTCTTGTGCATGGAAGGTCATAGTAGGAAGATAAATATTTTTCTGTGGATGGAAACTTATCTAGAGGTCACAGGTCTGCATCTCAGCAGATGCTGGTGCTTCTGTCAAGGGCAGATGGCAACAACATCTGACATTCATCTGGGACATTTCAAAGTTTAACATTTTAATCTGATGAAGGACTTAATATTTCCATGAGTAACAATGCTCTATGAGACTTTATGCTGGAAATAAAGGGATTTTAGCTTTGGTTCTCTAAACTCACTTAAGGTTTTGACAAGGGACCCACCTTGCTTATCATCTAAAATGATTAACCATCAGATGTCAATTCGGAACAGCTGCAAGTAGCTCCAACTTCTTCAAAATGATAGGCAGGAATGTAACAAAGTCACAAATGGTAAATATCATTTTCTCATATTGGCCCTTTAATTAACAATATGATCACAAACCAGATCAGCAATGTTACCCACACGCCTGTAATTGCAGCAGCCTTAGGGGGGAAAAGGAATAATTAATGTTACTTTACTCATGATTTAGTTCTAGTTCATTGCTGTAAAAATAGACAAAATAGAATTCTTTGGGAACTCAGATACATGTGAACACAGAACTTGAACAGGGGTGAATTAGGATGAGTTCAAGGGTGGCAGAGGGAAGCTTTGTCAGATTTTTCCTCCTCATTTATAACACAAAACCACTGTTCAGCTCTACCCTGACCCATCTACAATGACGGCTTAAAAGGTATAAAATTAGGGGCCAATCCTACCCACCCTCAGGATAATAGTCAGCCTGACTTCAGATCAAATAAAGGATTTCAGCTAAGTCAGAGTGCCTTTAATCTGTGGGAAATGAGAAGGGAGCCTGTATTGTCAGCACATCTCAAGAAACACGCAGTGACTCATGACAGCTGACTCCCAGGTCCTGACTCCAAGTCTTATTTCCCTTTTCCCCATGGAAAGGCACCATCCAGATCCAAGTTCACCGCTAACACCACCGCCCTGGACCTCTTTTCTCCCCGGATCACTGCATGGGGACACAAATGGATGTAAAAATACTTCTGGGGAATGTTTTTGGCTCCCTACTTTGTTCTGGTAAGTTTACAGACCTACAAGAAAACAGGAAGTCTTAAACCTGCAACAGGAATATCAACATTTAAAACACAAATCCCCATGAATGCACTTTCAGGTTGACTTCCCAAATCTCTCTTCTCCTTCATTTACTACTTGGTGTTACTGTGGTACATTTTAAAGTTAGTTTCAGCAAACAGCTTCGGTTCAACAACACAGGACACACTGTGACCATCCATCCTCAACTCCAAGTCTGTGAGTCAATAGAAAATCTCCTGTAATTTCTGTTTAATCAGGTCCCCTTTGCCTTGGCTCTGTTTGGAGATCTAACACAAAATCTACTCAGTAGTAACCACTGATAATGTTATATACTCAAAAGAAAGTTTTAAGTACACCTTGAGAAATCTGACTGCTTCTAACTTGAAACAAAAGCAGCCTGTAGTGATGAACTGATAGCATTAATGCCTTTCTTTAATCTAAAAATAGGCAATTTGAAAAATATTACATTAAGATATTGTATTAGTCAGAAACCTATTTATACTACCATTGAAAAGAGATTTAAAACCACAAATGCAGCATTTCCCAGTCTGCTTTCTGCCTGATTTGTGTAAATCCAGTAGGCAGTTCATAAAGTAGAATCATTACTTAAATATATACACATATTTAAAAAAAAAAAAAGGGTGAATCTCTGCGGCTGGTATTTTCACTGGAGGTTTTACCATATATTTCCTGGCAGTTTTAATTCTAACTAACGATTTTCGGGGTAAGGATGCTGCATCTCCAGATACAACATGCTAAACACACAATAACTGGAGGGGTTCACAGAGAGCCAGAGAACATGGGATATCTGTTCTTTCCAAGGTACTTGACCAAAAGTACAGAGTGTACATTTAAAACTAGTGATAAGGTCCTAAAAGCCCACAAGTGGATCAAGTGTAATCCCAAATTTCTGGTGGGTATCAAGAAATCAGATGGTGTGCACCAGGAACTTGTTCTGTGCATATCCACTGTAAACAGGCCTTCCCCTCTTTGTGCCTTTATGAGGCCTCTCTGCCACAAAATCACAGACAAGAAGATACTATTCATATTTACTCACATCAAGATGGCTCAGTGTACCTAATTCTGAACTGGCAAACTATTTAATTCAATTTTGCAACATCACCAATTACCCAAATTTAATTTACGCAGAAAATGGTCGCTCTGGTTTGGTGTGATAATTCATGTACATTTTATAATTTCCTCCCTCAAAAGAGGAGAAGCTGAGCCATAAAATTTAACTGTGCAGAACATCTACATCCTCTGACTCAGCAAGCCCAAAGTTGTCTTTGTTCCAAGCCGAGGGTGTCTTTGTTTTAGTCTCTTCTCCCATTGAGGCAGATATTGGTATAAATATGTCTGCACTGACATATGCACGTGTGCACAAAGATTGGTGTCTTCATCTACAGACACAGTTTGATGTGGGATTGAAATTATATCAAGGATATCAGAAGGAACTGAACAAGTGCTTGGTTTGAACTCAAAGAGATTATAAATAAGATTTGATATCTCTTTGAGAATAAATAACAAATAATCCACAGAATGAGTGATCAGTGACACTGTATTGAAAGTTTTCAATAATCCCTTTGATTAAGGAGCCTTATGCAAGAAACCAGTGTCTCCTTGACCATCACAAGCAAAAAATACCAGGTGAGGAAGATTTTTCAAAATATTTTCCCAATTTTCAAAGTGCATTGATAAATACAGGTCTTTTCCGCAAGTTTCACTAAGTAACAAATAAACTTACCACTGTAATAACATGAAGCAATGATTGTCACAGTCAGCAATGCCCACTTCTGCTAAAGGCTCCAACAATAAGAAAGATTAAAGCTGAAACCTCACAATTTCCTAAAAGCTGCAGTAATGGCTCCCTTAAAGGCCACGCGTGGCAACCTTTGGATGCTTTAACCAATATTTATTAGAGGGTTTAAAATGTAGATGCTCTTTTTAAACATGAAACATTCCCAAAGATTGAGAAGATCTTTACAGGAGGCTTCAGATTGAACCTATTAATACACTATCTGGGCTTCAGCAGCTTTATCTTTTCTAACTCTGGCAGAATTAAATGCTTTCCAGTCACATAGAATTGCTTGCCATAACACTGCTCAATGTCAAAAAAAAAATACTATTTAAAGCTAATAATAAGATTTTGTGAAAGTTTAAGCTTTTAAATTATTAAACTGTTACATGCATAGGTTTGGTGAATAATGGCTGTGTGTTCTTTATCTTGCAGAATGTAAATGGAGCTAATAGTGTGGAAAAAAAATCATTTTAACACTTTAGTTGGGACTGAAGGAAAAAAGAGTAGAGACATTCAAGGAGCAAAAGTCTTCCCACTGAATAAACCATGGCAAGAAAAGTGAGATATTTGTATAAATTATTTTAAATATTAGAAAGAAATTTCCCCTCTTGTAGCAACTCATCTTCTAGATGAGCTTGGGGTGAGGAGGATCTGCTCCATCTACCAGAACAAGCCTAAGCAATTTTGAACCTGTCTTAAAAAAAGAGCTGCTCAAAGAGGTTTAGTGGGAATGAATCTGACATAGGCTGGTCCTGGCACTGTGAGACACATCAGAGCCTGAGAGGAAAAGCCTCATTAATCTGTGCCCGGGAATGTCTGGCACAACAGGGCCTTGGAGGTGGACTCACATCAGGGCTTTATCCTGCTATGCCCAACAAACATGCAATTTATCCTCTAATGATGGAATTAAACCAGAAGCCAAACAGAAACACAGGTCTCCAGGGCCATTTTAGGCTGGCAAAAATATAAATATCCAAGCAGTACCTGCTCCACCTGTGGAGGACTCAGCTTTAGCGTGCTTTGTGTTATCCACAAAGAACAGCCACGACTACTCTGGGCCTTGGTTTTACACTTTGTTCAAAACCCAGCCTTGGGTTTACAACCATAACAAGGCACTGGCTTGCAGCTAATAAAGAGTAAAGAGAATACACACCTAAAACCAAAAACATAATTTAATTTCCCAGCTCTTTCCACTTCATACAACCACTTCTTACTGATAGTGACATTTTTAAGTGATAATCTATAATCACTTAGGTGGGAACCCAAAACATACTCAGTTGTCGTAGACATTCCTTTAACTCAGTGTCAACAAATAGCCCAATCCATACCCACCTGTTTATACAGATTATCACTCTAGTTCCATTATTTAGAACAAACTGAAGAATTAACAGACATTTCTGAGGTGTACTAATTGATGTCTCCCTCTATTTAACTGCAGTTATAGCATGACTGAAACATCTAATGATAGCAAATATTAAGTATGTTATTTATATCACTACACCTGTAGTGACATTCATATTGCACTTTCAGGCAAAAAGGATTGAACTTAACTAAAATATTAGTAAGTCTCATATGAAAATAGAGTTGAATTATTTGGAGATCCTCACAATAATATGCTGACATCTATAAAGATGAAGGCACAAGGGTGCACCCATCCCCAGAAAGAATTCAGCAATAAACCTGAAATATATACGTTCCTCTCCTCTAATTGAAGGGAAATGCAAGTAAAACTGCAGCAATAATTAACGAGGCAAAAGAAACCTCTAGATTAATGAAGCAGGTTAGTTTTCCCCAGGATCGGGTTTTGTTGTTTAACTCTTACCAAAAATTAAGGCTGCAGGCATGTGATCATAATTCTCAAATAGAAGGAAAAAAAAGTATTTAATGGTATTAGTAACTTTAAAATGAGTCAACAACACATTGTGGAGGTATAAAAATAATTCAACAAAGTCCACTAATGTTATTAATAATTAAAACCCCCTTAATATGTGTGTTTCCATGGCTACACTTACTGTGTTTAGAATACAGAAAGCTCTTAAAACATTCCCAGGATTACCAGCTAATATGAAGAGCAGAGATCATTTTGGAATTGACGTTTGGAAAGAACAGTCAAGCCAATTCAACTGTGAATCATTCATTTCAATTTCAGCCGGAGAAATCAATAGGCAAGAAAACAGATCTCTAATCAGTTAGGACTGTTTTCTCCAGATCTGTCGTTCTGCCCCATCTGAGGAATTTTCAATTGGCAACCCAGTATATCATCCTTGAACTAAACCTACAGGAAAGAAATATTAGGAGAAATTATATTAGAAAATTCAGTTGCTAAATTTAGCCCATCTCCAGCACCTTGGAGAGGAAGAGGTAGAACTGAAGCTTTAAATCACCCAGTTAAAGAGCCCAAGTTCAAATGACCCCCCAGCCTCCAGAGGCCGCTGCACATTTGGCAAATGAGGTCAGTTGTACCTGAAAACAGTGTGTCTGTCTGCCCTGATTACAGGGGTGAACAGCAGAAAGGAACCAAATTGCAGTCCAGGAGCCCTTTAAACTACAAGACAGCACTTGTCTCCAAAAGAAGTCACCCAAAGACAAGGGACCTCTTTCTGAGCAGCTCTGTTAGCTACACAATATTCAGGAGCACCCAGAGCTTCCCCAGAGGCTTTTGGGGTCTATTCAAGGGATTGTACTCAGTGCAAGACGAGTGGCTCCTACCAAACACAGTACTTTTCTACCTATTTCAATAATCAGACGTTATAATATCTCTTTTTACAGTACAGGAGATGTGCAGGTGCCCAAATTATCACAAATGGTAGAAGAAGTAAGTGTTAAACTCCCAGTTTTAACTGTGGACTACACACAGCGTCAAGCTGAAGGAAATGAGGCACCTCAATTCCCCTGAAAACATGGGCCTTGGTAACTTAAATCTCAGTGCTTTCAGAAATAGCTTTTTTATTTCTACCATTGCCAATGTGCTCTTGAAATGCAGAATGACTCTATAAATAATAAAGCAATATTTGAAGACAAATAATGAGTCAGACATTCCCCCCTCTCCCTCTTCTCTCTGTTTTCCAGATACATTTGCATGATATAAATTGTATTAAGAACAAGAGCTTAAACTTGAGGTGCTTTGTGGGAATACAGAACTGCAAAGCAGCCATTAGTGCAGCCACCCTGAAATCTTTCTGCAGTTTGTTTCCTTCACAAGGAGCAGTAAAAACAACAAGCAATTCAAAGGTGAACCCTGCACAGCTGTGGGTCAGTCCCAGGATACATCTGTATTCTACCTTTAATGGTGACCAGTCCCATCCTGCACCAGCATCAGATCCCAAACCACCAGGCAGAACAGCAAGGAGACCCTTTCCCTTTGGCCTCTACATCTTGTGACAATTTATAGAATATCACAATGCTTGACAAAAATTATCAGCAGCCTCAATCCTCCGGTGCCGTTAAATCGTTCTGCAACACTGTAATCTTTTCATTACTTGTCAGGCTCGTTTTGGATGATCTGCAAACTCTTGTCACCTCACTGTCTCCTGTGCCAGATAATTTCTGTTGTGTTAAACAGCACAAATCACTGTAAAGATCCTCGAAAATATCTACTGGTAAAACCTTCCCTATGAAAATCTATTTCCACACTGATGATTCAATCTCTTTTAGCCAAAGAGGCCATTTCCTCTCGGTGGAGAAATCCACGTTTCTCGGTTTATTGATCGGATTTATCCACAGATCTTCACACATTTATGAGATACGATTTGCCTTCAAAAGATCCACATTGACGTTCACTTCATGATCATTCAGAGGTTTCTCTATTCCAGTGACTGCTACATCTTGGCTTTGCCTGATCTCCTGGTGCAGGAATGGGATTTAGTGGGCTGCTGGAGTTCCTAATGCTTTCCAAGGCTTCCTAGGCTGCTTTGTAAAAACAATGGGATGTGTGTGACACCCATATTCCAGTGCAAGTGAAGCCAAGGCCCACAGGTAGTTCCATGGCACAGTCAGGAGCTGAGCAATTCCTAGTTTGAGCTCGCTTCAAACTTGGTCTTCGCTATTTTATAATATTCATTCTTTTCTGTTTTGCTCTGACTCCATTCCCCTTGACACTTCATTTTGAGATGCTCCTTCAGACTCCTGTCCCCCTCCTTCTTTGACAACATCTGCAGGGTGGCACAGACTCCCTTGCAGGGAACGTTGGTTTCCAAAGTACTTGAGAAAAAACTTTCACTGGTACTAGTTTAGAGTTTACTCTTCCATTTCGACAGGGCTTTCACTTTATTAAAGGAGGTTAGGGGATTTTGAAGAACTGTTTTTTGAACCTCCAGTGGAAACAAAACTGTTTGTAATGGTTTGTGGTTGGGTTTTTTTTAAAGAATATAATTTATTAACTAATAACTAGGATTCTAAAAAGAAACTACATTAATAAATTTCAGTAATGGTACTATATGACCTTTTTTAAAGAAATAATCATGTGTAATAAATTCTATTGATTCAAATTAATTTTCATGTTCCAGTGACCCTTAGCAAATTCAGCCTCACCCAACAGCAGAGTAATAACAGAGTTGATTCATGATGTTTTCCTATTTACACAATTTCATCCTGCTCTGTACTGTTCAATTCAATGTATGACATTCCTACAGATGCTCGTAGTTTTTCCCTTACATAATTAATGATTTCCCCACTGCTTATGACTGATTTAACCACAAGTCCAACCCCACAAGGAACAGCCTCTCCAGTAACATTTGAGGGCTTCCTTGGCAAGTAGAAAAGGATCTGTTGAGGAAAGGTTGCTGTGCCAAACACCTGCTTCCTTAGTCTGATCTCCAAAAAAACCCCAGCATTTAAGTGATGATGCTCCCTGATCCATTTTAAGCTTTTTGCCCAGTTTTAACCAAATTTGTCCAAAAACCATCCAAGACACAAAGTTCCTGCAAGTTCACTGCAAATTGTAGCAATGCAAGTGAAAAGACCCGCTGGCACCTGCGGAGAAAGGATGGAAGAGTTTCCATTTTGCACATGTTGTATCCATTTCCCAGTCAGGTCAGCTGGAGGTCCAGGATGTGCTCCCTCTTATCCCAGTTGGAAATGTCAGGAAGTGGAAAATGACACCAGTGGTGCTGAGGGCACTGTGGGATTATTTAGGGTCGTCGTGCTCGAAGTGTTGTCACAGATAAGAGGACCTGAGTTTGTTGCAGCAAACTATTATTTGTAGGAAATGAGCTTTCATCACTTCAATTTTCATGAAAATACTTATATTGTAAATCAGGCTGGACCATGCATTTCTGTTAATCTAACATAGCCCCTGAATTCAAGTTGCAGCCACTCTCAGCTACATCCGCACTTCAAATATATTAAAACACATGTTATTGGATTATAGGGATCACTACTACTTTCAATTTGTGGGCTTCATTGTTGCACAGATTTCTATTATCAAAACCCGTTCACAAGCTCAATTGAAAATGTAAAGCTTAATAGCTTCGTCCATGCTTTGTAGGAATGAAAAGAGAAACCTCTGAAGCAGTTTGAACCTGGATGAAAATCCTATTTTCCAAGTGTACTTGAAAAAAAATTTCCTTAAAAACATAGTGAATGAAATATAACTTGATATGTACACGAGCAGCTTCGTCCACACTTCCTTCCAGCGTTCTTTTTTCCCCCTCCCTACAATCTCTTGGGAGCACTGGCCTGATCAAAATTCCTTTCCCATTTGATGGGAGAATTTGTGTCAGCTTCAATGTGCTCGAGGTCAGACCCCACAGTACCCGCCACAGCAAAGTGCTTCGGCAGGTGCCTACAAACAGCCTGGCACTCCGCAGAGGTGCTGAGTGACCAGGACAGGCTCACAAAGTCTGTTCCATCCCAGCTTAAACTGCAACCCAAGCCAAAGAAAACTGCTAAAATAATGTGCTGTGTGAATATTTTAGCAGCCATTTCAATTCTTAGACAGAGTTTTTGTAAATGCTTATTCCATGTTGTTCACTTCTGTTCTTCAGAAATATGGGAGGAGGTCACGTGGCAGAGGAACCAAATTATGAGAGAACAACGATGCAAGTGACACTTGGGGGACATAAAACCAGAAATTGGGAGACTCTCCTGTAGCAACAATATGCACACACAGCAGCATCTAAGAGATTAAAATGGAGAAAAAGCACCTACAAAGTCAACAGCATCAACCAAGGAGAGAGCACATGAAAGTCTGGAAGTGAGTGTGTAAGCCTGGTAAGAACACGGTGGCCAAACCAAAAATCCATGCTCTTGATAATTTAGTGACAGAACATTAAAAAGGAGGTTGATCCAAAAGCACAACTGTCTGAATGTTTCATTTGCCTTTTCTTAAGCAATGTTTCAGTAGCAGAAAGTGATTTTTCTCTTTGGGAGTGAATTTAAAGAAAGTAGATGGTCAAATTAGAGTCTTCTTTTCAAAAGATAAACAAACCGAAATTGCTTATTAAAGGGGTTTCTGTAGCTGGAAATTTTAGGTCAACAATGGATCACTGATGACAATGAAATAATTCCCATTTTTATGTATTTGACCCCGAAAGAAAAACAGGTCAATAGATTAGAGCAACATTTACTTCAAAATGACATATTATTAACTATGATAAAAGACTTTGGTTTGTCTCTAAATAAGGTAAGGTAAAAAAATTGGTGAGATCCTCCTCTGTCTGCACTCCAGTACAAGAGAGACACGGACCTTCCAGAGCCCTGTGAAGGGCCACAGGGTGATCAGGGGACTGGAGCATCCCTTCTCTGAGGACAGATCAGAAGGCTCAGGATAAACCTCCTGAATGCAGAACAAATAACTGAGGGGAGGGAGCAAAGCCCACAGAACTGGGCTGTTCTAGGGTTGGGACAAGGGACAATGGACAGGGACTGGAAGGCAGGAGGCTCTGTCTGAACATCCCTAAACCTTTCTTTAGTGTGAGGGTGACAGAGCACTGGAACAGGTGTCCTGGAGAGGCTGGAGAGTCTCCCACCTTGGAGATACTGAAAAGTCATCTGGACAAAGGCCCTGCCTCGACAGTGAGGCTGGACAGGGTGACCTCCAGAAACCCCTTCCAACATCAGCCATGCTCTACAGAGCACAACTCACTCAACCCACTGCTGACTTCACAAACTGCTAAAGATGATTAACCAGATTAACCAGAAAGGTTAAAAAAAGGTGCCTTTAGAGGACAACTGGAAAAGAGCAACAGATGTTATGGAAAGGAGAAGGGAAAAGGTTTATTGAATTAAAACACAGCTGCCATTCTAGATATTAGTGTCATACTCCTTTATCCACCTTATTGATCTGTCACTACACATCACTCTAAAATGCAAGAGAAAAAAAAATAACCAATAATCACCTATGTGTGATAAAACCAAGAGCAAAATACAGGGAAAAAAAAGGTTAAAATTAGTTACTAATCATTGTAGAGAACCAGCAGTTAGTCAGAAGGAAGAAAATTGCTATTGTTTCCCAAGTGACAGCTATTTACTCCACCTTGTAAATGAGCCATATCCAATACATATAATTTTTCCTTCTGGAAATACTCTGCCAACCATCTTTTCTTGATGCCACTTTAAAAAGCCACAGCTGGTAATATCAAATTTGTTGCCAGACCGCTCTGCAAAATGCCTTTATTAAAGTCTTTCATTAATGGAGGCACCAAGGTTGACAGTATGACAGTATTTAGTTTGTAAATTGGCAGGCATAAGTTAATTTTGTCCCTAAAATGTCATTCATTTGGATATTGCTTTATCTTACACCATAAACTTGCTAAGAACTGACTGTATAATAAGAAACCAAAGGAATGACTTGGCATGGAACAGGAGAACAACTGGGTGGAGAAGGTTTAGTGTTCAGATAACAAACAGGTCACATCTGAAGGAGTACAAACCAGTTCACAGCTATCAAATACATATTTTAATTGATTTAAAGGAAGCTCTGTGTTTTCATGTTCTCTCCCATGACTTCTACATTCTGGAGTTGTCATCTTCTTACTAGTCACATATTAACTCAGCACTCTGCCAAGTAACACTGTGTAAGTCTGTTGAATTTCTCATCCTACTTAAAATAAAGTGTTACCATAAGTAGATTTGTAAGGAAAAAAAAAATTACAATTTAAAGGCACCAAACAGAAATGCTGGAACCAACTATCCTGTTTTACAAATCCAAGACTACAGAACGAGGTTCAAATTTGGCCCCACCAAGAATACAGAGATCAAATCTTTGTTCAAAAGTACAGATTCAATAAGAAAATAAGGTTTAGAAACTGGATAGCTTGAGTGGTCATTCCAAAGAACTGAATTAAAACAAGACAGGAAAAAATAATCAAGCAGATAACAACAACTTCCCACTGGTCAGTTAAACTGCACATACTTTGCTGAACAGCTTTAGAGCATAAAACCTCCTGTTTGCTGCTCTCCTTCAGGTCATTAGTGTGATTTATTATGGCGCAGGAAATTAGGTACTGGATATATCCATATTGGTCAGAAAATCCAATTCCATCATTGCCATATAACTGCTTTATCTCCAACAAACTTGTAACCATAGTAACTGAATTAGAAAGTATTCCTGAAATGTTTAAAAATTGCTTTATTCTTATTGGCAATGATTATTATTCTTGTAATTCTTATTGTTTTCCAGTTTTCCAAGGCATCTGCTACTCAAGATTCTTCTGAAGGTCTTAAGGGGTGTATTTTAACAGGGTTTTCCCTTGAAATTGTACCAGCTGAAAGAGAACAAATATATTCTTTTGGAACTGTTTATGTGATTATAAGTATTTTTCAAAAAGGGAAGTTTGAAGAGAGACCTCTCAGAGAAAATCTGAAGCGCTGTTTTTCACTTAATGGTTTGTTAGGACATCAAATACATACCCTTTAATGAAAATTAATATGCTGTAGCTTAATAATTCATGTACTTGCATTGAAAGCCCTTTAATTTAATGGAGTGCTGCTCCTTCCATCACATGCCTTGCTGAGGGAGGTTGGTGTTTGTCCATGAAGGTCAGAGTGTGCCATTCCTCCGTGCAAGCCAGGAATTTAATCAGATGTTAAACTCTGGCATCTCCAACCGCCCGTTCAGGCCCAGCCCGGCAGATATTGCACATTTTCCAGGACACCAGAGGAGCAGGAGAGCTCCAGGTGTCTGTGGTGTCAGGATCAGAAGTACTGTGCAACTGTGATCATGTATTTATCAAACTTTGAGCTCCCTCCTCGGTACTTCTGTTGGAAATTAATTCCTCTTCTCTGGGTACCAGAAGCTTTTCTTTTAATATTATGCCAAAATTTATATCCATTAGTTATTATGCCAGTGTATTCCTTTTGCTTCGATGATTTTTACACTCACTCTGGGTTTACAGAACATGCCTGTGCTGGGCCAAATAAATTGAGCTCATATATATTTCTGCCCAATCTTACTGTACTTGTACCAGAACTTGATTTTTCTCTAATCCCAATCTATTTTTTTTTTTGCTGGATTTGTAAAAGCTTTATTTATAATGCTGTCTTTCATTAATACTCTTTATTCCCTAAGTGCTATTCATCAAGTACACCTTTTCCCCCTCCTCCCACCTTTTCTGTGCACATTTCTGCCTTGTTTGCTGCTTGTTTAGATATCCTCAGCTGTGGATGTGTCTTTTCCTGCATGGAATAATAGACATACTTTAGCAAAGTACTCTCCTTATGCACCATCAGACTGATTCAAGAAACCTGAATTCCTTGTTCCTGAGTAATTCCATCTGCTGTTGGAAAAAGTCCCTCACCTTGTGATGCTTCCCAGGAGACAATCGTTTCCCCACCTCCCTGATGGCACCACTTCAGCTGTCACTCAAAGACTCTTCCCTTTAGGACAATTCCTGCTGACACCATCTCCTAGTTTCTGAGCATCCTCTTTGGAACAGCACCATCATTCCATCTGAGGTGGAGATGATTCGAAAACAAGCAAATGGATCATAAAGAGTAATTTTCCAAAACCCAGAAGATTTTTCCTGCAGATCTCAGACCCATGTCTGGCTCTGTTGTGGGAAACACATTCTCCTGCCTCCACACCATTTTTAGCAACTGACACAAAGATTTAGACCAAGCACTGGGACTCAGACTTTACCAAGTGAGCAGTCCCACAGATCTCTCTCTTGGTGTTGGGAAAGGATTTTAGTTATAAATATGTTCTGCACATCCTTCCCTTCTCTGCCAGCACACACCATTATCTGCCAGGTTAGATACCCATCCTAGCTACTCGTTCCTTTCCTCCTCCACTTTCTCTCCCTATCCTCTTGTTTTCTGCCTAATTTTCCAGTAGAACCAAAGCACTTCTTAATTCAGCTTTTATTCCACTGCCATTCTTGTTCCTCTCTTGTCTTTCCCGTGTCCTCCTCTAACCTATAAACCTTCTCTCCAAGTTCTCTTCACAGGTTGATGGATCACGATCATCTCTCTCAACACTTACTTTTGAGTTTTTGCCTGAAGTTTGACATTTTTTACAGCTGCATCTTCAGTCCACAACAATTCTCTTCTGGGAAGCATATAATTTATCCTACATAAATAGTCTCACTAAGATCGCCACTCAAAAAATAGTCAGCTTCCAGCAGCTTTTCCATCCAGTTATCTTTAGCTTCCTCCCCTCTTCAGGTTTTTTTTCAGCTGCTGCATTAACAGACAAGATGTGTTTTCTCTTTGCCTTAAATTCACAGCTCAGAGGAGGAAAAAAAATAAAAAAAAAAAAAAAACACTTCCTCACAGATCTTAAAGATTTCTGTCCTTCTTGTTAGGCTGCACCACTTCTACTCTTGAACTTTTGTTGGGGTCAGTCCTGCCATCTCACAGCAGCTGAGAGTCCAGATCAGGGGCAGGAAGGACATAAACAGTTCTGATCCAAAATACCTAAAGGAACACCCCTTCCTTCCAGAAGGACAAAACAGACAAATAACTGAGAAAACATTTTTACTCACTGTCAAAAAATAAGTTTGTTTTTTTAGTTTATTCTACAGCTTCCTTCAAAGTCTCATGAGTTTCTCTCTTTCTGTGTTCTGACCTTCCCTGAACAAAATAATTCCTGCCAACTTTCACCAGGCCACTCATGGCTTTCAGAATTTGCATGCCAAGAATTACAATACTCATCCTTATGAAGGTCAGTTCCTTTAAATAAAAGAATAGAATCCTTGATTCATCATATGTCCATCGGCAGCATGAGAGCAAATCATTTGAGCCTGTAGAAGCACAGTCTCACTTGGCAGGTGTCCTGCTCTCCTAATGTGGGGAAAAAGGGCTGGAACTTTTAGGCCATCTTCACAGTTACCTTCCTGCTTTTTAATCCCTGCATTAGTGTAAGGATTAAACTGCAAAAGTGCCATCATCCAGTTCATCAGCACAGCCAAAGGTGATGAGATTGTCCTCAAGTGGAGGCACAGAACCACCTCTCTTAAGTCAGTCAAAGAAAACAGTTCCACAGCCTGGTGGTGAAGAACCTGTCACTGCAATGACAAGCTAATCCTGCATCCCACTGTTCTGTATCTCATTTGGCTTGATGTGGACACATAACCAGAAAAGGAACATATGGAGAGAGACTGAAAATTGAATATCATATCCCTGTGCTATATCAGCAAGAGCTAAACAAAACACATCCATAACAGTCAAGAGTTGTAGCCTGGGCCATCTGGTCACAAAGGCCCGTGTTACCAGGATTGTATGAAAATATTTTAATCTCACTGTTTTCCCTCAGGCACGAAGGATAATATGCAAAAGCTTAAATTCTGCTAAAAGGTGAGATTTTTTTCCACCTCCAAACGCAGCATGCCTCTGATAGTTATTTAATTAAGAGATCCCCTAATGAAGGGTGTGCAAATGGCAAGGCAATAATCCAATCCCTGAGTGGGTTTGCTGGAAAGGCACAGGGAACAGCCTCTACACATGTATTTCCTTCGTTAAGCTAAATGCTAATTCAAATTTTTGTAATTAATTTAAACAAAGCAAAGTTTCCACTTGTCCAGTGCAGTATCTCCTTCCTGATACACATAACCAAAACTTAATGAATGAAGTCCTCTAAATTTTTTTTTTTTAATGAGTGTGTGGCATTTTTTTTTCTTAAATGTGAAATAAAAATTAATTGATCTCTCCCTTCTCTCCCATTTCTGCACATCTGTCTTGCTCCCAACTAAGTGCTAAGAAGAATTTCAGTTGTTGGCTGCTGCAATCTCTTCCAAACAACCTTGTGCATTTCCAGCCAGCATAGCATGGGGTGCAAAGCAGGAGACAATCAGGACAGATGCATAAAATGCACTGGTAATTCCCTAAAACATGCAAAAGAAAGGGAAAATAACACACTGGAAACTTAACTTCTATGTGAACACCCAAACAGAATGAGTCATACCTGAAATTATCACTATCCTCTAGTTCACTCAGTCAGGAAAGCTTCACAGTCCTTCTCATTTTTGGAATGTTTTCTCTCTTCCCCAAAACACTGCAGAAACCACAGCTACTAAGCACACCTGCAGTGTCCCCCTGCAGGGATCCCAACAGACCAGAGATGGCAAAGCTGAAGCTCAAGAGAAATTCATCCCCCCCGGAAGCTGCAACCCATCGGTCTGTGGGGTGCCCTGTACAGGCATTCATTCTACTTAGAGAGTTCACAGCCTATCTTATGAGGATCTGTGGCAAGTCAAAAAAGAATAAAAGAATTACTTTTATTTTAATGTAATTTTTGCATTGACTCCAACTGAATTTCTTCATTGGGGAACAACAACCTCTCTTCCCTGCTATCAGTGTGCCTGAGACTCCAGAGCTTTTTATTTGTGCTTTGTTCGCGTTCAGTTGCAAATTACTGCAGTTCAACCTAAAATGTGCCATTCCATTGTTTTAAATACCTCCCAAATTTTTGTGTCACGTGACACATTTACAATCTATTTTTCTGCTATAGCCAAAATACTCATCTTGATACCTAAATTAGAACTACACTGAGAAAAAAAAAAAAAAGAATCCCATAAAGAACTGTAAAAATTATGACGGCTCAGAGTATTTCAAGGTGCTGATCATTTGCAGTTCCTATAATTTAAACATCAGTGGAGGACAGGTTTCTCAGGGCCTTTGAAAAACAGCCTGCCAGATGCTTTTACACTTCTGTGTTTGTACATCAGCTGAGGCGCCTGTGATCCCTGAGTAGCACTTCAGGAACGGCAACAAATCAGGATGACAGGATGTGAGGAAAACATTTCAGTACAAACAGGACCTGATTCATCTCATTGTGCTTCGGGAGCCTCAGTCACCACAACTATCATCCCAATCTTCCAATCAAAACACTTAATGAAGGCACCTCTAGAGAGCAGCTCAGACTACCCAAGACCCAAATATTCAGTGTTCATAAGCAGAAGGAGTGTAAGAGGGTAAGAAGAAATAAATCAATAACAACAAGAAGAAGACAGCGTATAAGTAACCTTTTCCATTCTCTGCTTTAAAACTGAACATTAAAATTAACGATTTATCACAACGGTGGTTCTTGGTCATCAGTTCTCACAGGCTGAAATGGGGAGGGAGACATTCAGAAATGGCTTTAGGAAGTTTGGAAAATGGTAAAAAATAGAAAACTTACGGAAATTTATGAAACCACTATAAATTATTGATGGAGGGAGAGGAGAAAAATTAAATCCTCATAGATTATTCTTTCTTTTTACTGGTAGGGAAACAAACTTTCCTAATTATTTCAGTAACTGATTAGGTGCCAGTTGGTAAATTACATGATTGCATCGCTAAATGGCATCAATTGTAGAGTAAAATCATGCCCTTGAGCTGTGTGTTTGGCTCCAGCAATCATATCAATGGGAGTTAGGAACAAACTCCATTACTGGTGTTTTATTTTTTATTGTTTTGTAGATCTGAAGTTCTGGCAAAGTAGCTGTTAGGACCCTCATCTCTCTGGTCACCTGCAGACATGAGAAAAATCTCTTTCCACTTGTTTGTCAGACCTTTGCAAACAACCAAAAATAAAAAAGGAAACATCTGCTAAATGTATATTTTTTCTTTGGCCATGGGAAGATAACTCGATGAACTAATGTAAAGAATGAACAAAAAATGCTTCTACGTGGAATACCTTATGAATCCTTCTAGGAGATGAGATGGAAACAAGATATTCACACTATGCAGTGGGATGCTCTTCATAACATTCCTGGCCAAGATCTGAGCCCCAGTCCAGCACCCAGACACACAGGTAGGCAGCAAACCCTCCTGGAGAGAGGCAGCTGCATTAAAACCTCCACCTCTGACTGACGCCCTTGACCAGCACATGAGATGTGAAGGCCTGCCCTGAGCACAAAGCCATTGCCATCTGTCTGCACAGGCTACTGTCATCTGTCTGCACAACACAGACAGAAAAACAACCTCCCTGATTCAGCTTGATATTTCCAAATGCTGCTTGGAATATTGCCATCAATGGGACAGGCATTGCAAAGCCTTCAGAGATAGAGATCAATTACTTAATAACAAAATCCTGTCCAGGTCTATGTTCACTTACCTTGCCAACTTGTCTGGGGAATGGTGGTCTTTGATTTTCAGGAATTAATATAGAAGTTGCCAAAATAGCCCTTTTTTGCCTTGGAATTCCAGCGTTGCCTTCTAGTTTTAAGATTTCCTAGGAAAGAAAAAGACCAATTACAAAAACTTCCACACCACTATGCAGTTGTTACTCCCATTCTCTGCATCTTTAGGCAAAGTGAACACAAACCACCACATTGTAAGTTTTGTATCCCATGTTTTCCCTGCAATTAGTGATAACATATCAAACCAGGTATTAAAATCTGTCAGGTTACTGTACTTACTCCAGTGACAGCAGACAGCCTGTGTTCATTTTCTTTTCATGTAGACAAATCACAAAGCTAAGAAAGTGTTGCCATCCTAACCTGATGACTGCTGAAAGCATAAATCTTAAGCCAGGTCTGGCTTACCTCAAATACTTGTAACGAGACCAGTAAAAAGCCACACTTCAAATGTCTTTACATCATTTTTTTCACTTCCTAAATTGCATCTATACTCAGTTGCTTCTCAGTCCAGGCTTTCAATCAAACAGAACTGACACTGAATTTGCAGACACTGTCAGCAGGTAATGAACCCTCAATAAACACCAAAAGCTTGTAACTTCAAAATAGGCTCCAAAAACCCAAGTGTAACTGAAAATATCAGCCAGCAGGTTAATTGGTGTTGGGTGTTTTGTATTGGGGTTTTCTTCTCCTTGGAGAAAATTTCATCAGGAAGAACCAAAGTGGAAGTGGTTTAGACATAAGCCTTGCTTTTCCTGCTCCATTTTCCGGAGTATTTATTTCTAGCTCAGCTTCAGGCAACTCAGCACTTTTATGAGCCACAGTGAACTCTTCACGGCATCCTCTGACCTCTGGAAAACTTTGTCCACTGCACCTTTGCTTTCTCTGCCCTTCTGTTTCTGATCCTCTCAGTGCTCTCTCTGCAGGAGCTGCAGCTTCCCAGCTCCATCCTCTTTCTCTTGCTTCCTCCTACAGCCTCTGCAACTCTCTTCTCCAAGCACAGTCACTACCAAGGTCAAAAACAGCCTCTCCCCATCTCCCAAAGCTCTTCCCTTGATCTAGGCCCCTTTTTTGGAAGAAAAAAATGAGAAAGAACACAAAGAAACCCCACAAAAAGACAACCAACCAAACAAAAAGCCCCAAGCCAACCAAACCAAACCCCAACAACAGCAACAAAAGTACAGATCTGTAGTGCACTGGGAACTGTGGAATTGAAAAAGATTTCAATCACTGCTATGTTAAAACAATACCATTGTTTTGAGAATTTTACCTCCGAAAAATCACTTGAATTCAATGTCTAATTCCCATAAGGCAGTTACATCCTGCAGATAACACTTTGCTCTCATAGTGAACAAACTCTCAAAACGGAAGTCTCTCGCTCAGTTCTGGAATCCATGTTGTTGTTTTACCAGCTGATACTTCATTACATAACAAAAGCACCATCCCTAGGCTGTATTTTTACAAAACCTCAAAGCTGGATGAGTTTTCCTGGTGGCACAATCTGGATCCATCAGCCAAGATCTCCACAGGTTGCTCCTGCTGCCGTCTGTGTTGGTGCCTCCCACCTAACAAGTAATCCATCATCAAAACTCTGCTCTACCTCTACCAGTTGTAGCATCACTTCTCAAATCTGACAACAAACAGCAGCAAGGAAAATTCAAGTTTTCACCCATTTGCTTTAGTCATGCTAAAGTCAAAGAGCAGTGGGAACCACACAGAGAATCCCTTCTCACAAGGTTGCCAATTTTCATAACTTTCTGAGGCTCCCCCTGATAGAGTTCCCGTCTCTCCCAAAGGCTTTGCCACTTCTCTCTAATCTTTCAGTCTGAAGGCCACTCGGGTCCCTATTTTTGTCTTTCAAGTCCTCTCCCAAAAGAATTTTCCTTAATAAAAATTCATGAGAAAGTTCGAGATAAAAAACATTTGAAGTGTCAAATAAAAAGGAAAGAGCTGAATTCTGTTCCAAAGGCAAATGCCCAGAGCAGTGAGCTTTCAAAATCACTTACACTGTAAACACAGCCGACAGATTGGCTGGCACGTGCCTGGGACACTGCAAAGGACAGTAAGAGGGACTATCAGCACATCCACGAGGAGATGCCAGTTCTTCAGCTCAGCAGCAGCAAAGCTCAGCTGCTCTCAGCTTTCACTCCCACCTTCACAGTCGTCCTTCAGCCAGTGAAGACGTCAGGGAGAACGTCCCAGGCACGTGCTCTTTGCAGATGACCCTGACATTACATTTACATCTCTTGGGGTCAGGAAGAGGGTTGGGTTGGGTTGGAAGAGCCCTTTTGGGACCATCCAGCCCAAGTTCCCTGCAATAAGCAGGGACAGATTCAACCAGATCACTTTGCTCTGAGCCCCATCCAACATGACTCTGTTTCTCGTTTCTTCCTATGCCAGCTGGAGGAGGAAAAAGGAATATTCAGATTGTTCAGTCTGTCCCAGTTTTGCTAGCCATAGACCCCTATGTAATTAATTCATCCCTTTCCCATGACAGGTTATCCTTACACTTTCCAAAGATCCACAAATGGAAGAAAAGCCCTAATTATATTCAATGAGTCAACAGTGCAGCCATCAATATAAAGAAGTGAAGTTCTAAAGGAAAGCTGCAGGGTGGTAAGACTCAAGGCCTTCAAGTCCAGATTTCCAAGCAGGACTTTGGAACAGGAAAAAAAAAAAAAAAAAAGGAAATAGAATTATTTGCTTGTTTATTTTTGTTTCTAAGCACAATTAGTCTGTTGCATGGGAAAAAAAAAGCCTCTGCAGGTTGGGCACAGAAACATGAGTGCTTCTTCTCTGGGTGTGTTTCACACTGTTTAGTCTTCAAATCTCACTGTGTTTTTTTAAAATAGTGATTTTTCATGATGATTTCTCTCTGTCTTATCATCCCCTGCTGCCCAACAGCAATGACTGATTAAATGAGTTGCCAAAAGCATCACTATGGAAAGCAGGTAAACAGAGGAGAAGAAAAGGTCAAGAGTTACTTCACCAACACTTTCAGTAATTGTGGTATCTTAATGATTTCCCCATTTGTAAAGAACAGGGGGAAAGAAAAGACATTTTGCTTAATGCCAAGCAACTGCAACTGATGGTTTGATGCCCAGTTCAGTATATAAAACAGAAGCCATGGAATTGTATGTCAGCTTAGCACCTGGTTCAGTCAACAGTTACAGCAATGATAAGACTCTCCTTCATGGGTGGATATGTTGCATATGTAATAATTTTCACTGAATTCACCTATTTAATTTCTTGAAGAAGCAACTCATACGAAATTACCCCAGACAGAGTTGGTAGTTTTGCTTCAAATTTTCTTACAATACCAGGCTGGTGCTATAACAGAAGTAATTTTTGGCCCTTGCCACAAGAGAAACCCGCAAAGGATATGTCCATCCTCTTTGCAGGAACCAGCTGATCAAAGGCTGTAGTGGTTACCACAATTCCAAACAAGTATTTCTGTGTCAGGGGTCTGGAGAGGATGGGAAAGCATGTCCCTGGTGGGTGCTGTGTCCAACCTGCACCCAGAGAGATAATGGCCACAGTCACCATCTGCTTCTCCCGTCTGCTTTGTACCAGGGACAGAAACATGAGGTGTGTGGCCAGAAACACCCACCCATGAGCAAAATTTAAAATATCTGTATTATAATAAATGCATGCCTACCTAAGAAACTGAAAAAAAAAATTAATCTTTCTGATTGTTTTGGGGTATTTTAAGCCAAAATGGTAGGAGAGAAATCCTACCAGCTCCTTTACTTTTACTATTTAATGTCACATCTGTGATCACTATATTTCCAGAGCCATTTCCATGGTCAGTGGGTCACTTGATCGCAACCCAACTAACACTTCACTGTCCCCCATTTCAGAACCAGCTTTTACACCCTATTTTTTACTTCATTAATTTCCCTTCCTAAGCATGGAATTGGCACAACAACAGTTCACCACTCAGTATGCTGATTCACTGGCAGGAAAGCTTGATTCCCTCTTTATTATAAACAGCCTTCTCATTTTTCCAGTATTTGGTTTAGCTTTTCATTGAGAGACGCCAGTCTGCCCCACCTACAACCCTATGCAAGTTGCAATTTCCCTGCATGCCTTCAGAACTCTCCTCTTTCTTTTGCTTTTCTTTCCTTTTTACGGGGGGTTCTTGGGAGCGTTGCAGTCCTTGAATATTTGAATAAATGGCCCAGTCACTCTCCAGCAGCAGGAACCATTACTCTTGACAAAGAAAATTTCATTAGAACTTGTCATGGGAATGAGGTGGCTGAATACTCCTATCGATTTGTCACCGTCAGGGTTGGAAGCACCACTGGAGTGGCAATCAGGAATCCACCACAGGGACCAGAAAAATGCTGGACTTCCTTGCCATTCAGTTGGCTTTATAGACTAAAGGTTGATAGTATCAAACAGGGTCAGTCCTAAATACCAAAAGGAAAAATAATTGGATGTTTGTTGAAATAGGATGTGGTAATGAGAGGTGTATCAGTCTTCCTACAAAATAACATCTCCCCATAGTACTGATCAACTAAAGCTCCGTGCAGATCAACTTAAGAAATCACTTTATATAATTCTCAGATGAAATTTTGAAGTGTGCTGTAATAATTAGTTCCTTTATGTTTGTTATTTCTATCATAAGAATATTATTCTTATCAGCAGTATTAATAGTAAATCATCTCTAAAACATGTGCCAGAACAGAAAAATATTTTCTCATTTGGTAGTAATACGAAAATCTAAGAAATATGCTGGAACTTTATTCATGAGTTAATGAACAACTGTCTAACAAATAATTAACACAGTGAATAAACTGAAGAACTGTAAAGGTCAGTGGCATTCACACAAACATCTGCTCAAAAGTCTACTGTTCTCAAAACCTCTAAATGTCACCTTAAGAATCACTTTGTATACTTGGGAAGAACAAATCCAGCGAAAATCCAGCTTGCTGAGGGCAATTGAGTGTTTCAGAGAACAGAAGTTGCCCAGTTTATGAAGCACAATCAGATACAACACCTGGGGAATAGAAATTGTTGGTGGAACTGGATTTAATACCACTGGGTGTTCCTACAGTTATAATTGCTGCATAAATAGAGAGGCCTGGCCTTACAGCTCCAAACTGATCCATCCAATAACTGCACAGCCCCTTGGCAATCTCAGAGCACAGCTTTGCTTACCCACCATTCATCTCTCTCTGCCAGGGGCAATTTTTTAGGATGGAGGTTCCTGTTATATTTAGAGTCAAGAACATATTAGGAAAAACATTTATTCCTGTTCAAATCATTTGGTCAGGTCTAAATCAGATTTATTTTAATGCTAATACATTCTAGAGTCTTTTTCACACATGGCTGACAGAAACTATCTTGGAGACTCATCTGAACCCTTGCTTTGTGAAATGATTCAGTTAGTGCCCTGAACTTCAGAAGTATCTTTTTGTGATGGAAAAGTCCTGTTTCTATTCAAGTATAAGTTTCATTTTTCTTCACATCTGCCTTATTTTGTGTCAGGGAAAAGTTTTTCTAAGATGATAGTATACTAAGTGCCATTAACTTTGCTTTTGTACACATTAACCACGGGAGTTACCTGTACTGATAATAATATACGACCAAGAGCCTTTCCCTTTTTTAAATTAACATTTCAGACTATTCTTCTCATCATTTAGAGTGTTATTTTCATTTTGAATCATATGTGAGTCACCTCCTCTTACAGGAAATCTCATATTGGTTCCACACTACTCATTAAATATAATGAGGTGTCCCCTATACACAACCAACCAAATACACTCTGACAGCCTCATCTGTCAAACAGTGAAATACAGGCTTAAGGAGAAAGACAATTGCTGACCTTATGCCTCTGTCTTCACCAGGACACACTAACAACACATCGTTTATCAGTGGTAAAAATACCCTTTTCTCCATCTCTCCTGTGCTTACACCTGTTGCAAAGCAAACAAAACCAGCTTGCTTTTCCAGCACACCAGGAGAAATGCCAAATTCTTAAAGATGTCCCAAAACCTTCAGATCCTGAAGGAAATGTAACTTAAATAAGGAAAGCACTTGCTGATGCAATAGCCAAGGTATACAAGCCTTACAAAAACTGTCCTGTAATATTGACATGGAAAACAGGAGGGTTTCACTTTGTGGGTTTGGGTTTTTTTCTCATTTACTGACAGCATCTGCCATGGGGTTACACAGCAACCTGCTGCTGAAAACAGCACTGGACACACAGTGCAGTTCTGAAGCAATTCAAATATTTCAAAAGTCTGATCCTTTCCAGCTTTAACCAAGGCCACATGGAAAATACACTGCCCAGGAAGGACACAAGGCCTTAACTTCTTACACTCAATATTCCTGCTGAGTCCACTGAGTGGACTCCTTTCTCCATGCAGGAGCTTCCCT
>JAWWES010000021.1:16078946-16264744 GCA_035583135.1 Lophotriccus pileatus | reverse complement strand
AAGGCCTTAACTTCTTACACTCAATATTCCTGCTGAGTCCACTGAGTGGACTCCTTTCTCCATGCAGGAGCTTCCCTTTAGCCCCAGCAAGGAGGGAAAGTACCTGAATGAAGGGCCCAGTCACTCTCCAGCAGCAGGAACCATTACTCATAGAACACACATCTCAGTTCTGGGGCATGGTAAATGAATCAAAGATGAACCCTTTTGCTGGGGCAACAACCTCTACAAAGCCACAAAATCTGCAGGTCAGTAGCACACAACTGACAGCTCCAGATGTGGAATACCACAAGCAGCAATGAACAAGCTCTTCCATGTTTCACTTCTGGGATGTAAGGACAATTTCCAATAAAGAAAATTTATTTCTCCTGTAAAATAAAAACTATTCATAGGAGTTGTTTTACCTTGGAAAAGCAGCTGGGTGTGTCTTGCTGCAGGGCAGCCTAAGTATCCAGCAGAAAACTAACACATTTTATAGCCAAGTTCTGGATTCAAGTGCTGTGGAACTCACTGCATTGTAACAGTGCTGCACAAAGGCAATCCCGTGATACCCTGAAGCAATATAAGTATGATAAAGTCATGTGAGCTGTTTAATAGATGTGGCAGCTGCAGTCCCAGCGTCTGAATGGATGCATAAAGCACACTGCTTCCAACCTCCCATGAGCTCCAAGCTTGCCCAACTAAAGCTTCTCAGTCCTGCTGCCCAACTACTCTTTAAAAGCTCTTTTGCCATGTATTCCTTGTCATCCCTCAGTTCCTTCATCATCTTCATCCCCCCAACAAAACAACCCCTCATCCCATAGAACCATAGAATGGTTTGGGATGGAAGGGACCTTAAAGCCCGTCCCCCCTACCATGGGCAGGAACATCTTCCACTAGCCCAGGTTGCTCCTGTCCAACCTGGCCTTGGACACTTCCAGAGATTAGGCAGTCACAACTTCTCTGGGCAATCTGTGCCAGGGCCTTCCCACCCTCACAGGGAAGAATTTCTTCCTAATATCCAATCTAAATCTACTTTCTTTCAATTTAAAGCCATTATTTCTTGTCCTATCACTACATGCCTTCGTAAATTCTAATTCCAAACACTGATTATTTACCTTGCAATTCTTTTCTAAACTCTGCACAATCCTTCTTTTCTTCCTGTCACCTCCTGCATTCCCAAATAACAACTCACTTTCTCTTGCTCCAGGCCTCAGTGTAATTCCTCAAGTCTCAATTTTCTTTCAGAAATATTCATTCCTTAACATTCATTTTGAATTTGTTTCTCCTGATCACTGGTGATACAACTTTACCCAAAATGAAGCCATCTCAGATTTGCATTTCTTTCTTTTTTTTAATAACTCTTTTAGGACAAGGAAAGTAACAGCAATTCCTCATAATGCCATATTTTAACCCCTGACTTTCTCACTGGGAGCTGACATGACATGCATGACATTACTACAGCAAATAGATTTGTATATGCCATGGATCACTCTGGAGCTTGTGAAATCCCACCATAACCCTTCCAGGACCGTGTCCTTCCCTCCCTGCCATTTCCCCAATGCACAGCCCAATCCAAGGAATGCATGAATTCTGTCAAATGGCAACAGTGGCCTTTTAAGTTCAGTGTGCATGTTGGAAGCAGCAATTCCTGAAGTGGGACAGCAGACAGAGAAGCCCAGTTAAGCTCCCAGCAGATCCAGGGTTTTCAAACCTTCCACATCATTATTTCTCAGTTTAAATAAAAGCAGGTCTTTATTTAAAATGAGAATTCATGACATGTTGGACAGATACACACATTAAACATTATCTCTTCCTTCTCTCTCCATCTATCACTAATCCTGACTGTCCAGAAAAACATCTTATTTTCCCATGCTCTAAAATCCTCAGGAGGGAATGAGAAATTCAGCTTTTGGCCTGAGATTTCACAAAACACACTCAAAAAAATTGCAATGCAGACACTGACTGTCCATCCTACAACCTTCCCCTCTACATTTTGACAGCCTGAGCTGTGTGTGTCCATTAGCTGGGCACATCCAGTCGGATCCTGCTTTTTGCACAGCACTAATTACATACAGGAGACCCACTTAGGGGCAAATTGCCAGTTACCTCATGCTGAAAAACGAAACAAGGCCCCTTTTATTAATAGTCTGAGGAGTCTGTTTCTAGTTGCTGTAATCAAGGACAGTTTAACTGAGAGGGACTTTCAATACCTTCCATTAGAACTGGTTCACTCCTAAATGCCATGTAGTGCTGCAGTCACACACCTACACCACTTCCCTCCTCCTTTCCATTAAAGCAGGGCTGTATTGACTCCCCCAGCAAAAAGTAATGTTCCCTAAGACTGCCAAGCAGGAATGCACCAGCTTTAGACCTCAGATCTGCACAGTAAGCCAGATGGGATATTTCCTATCAGACCTGACTGTGCATGCAGGGTGCTCTACAGAGCTGCATTGCCTGTGCTTGCCTGCACAGGAGCTGCCAGCCTGACAAATGAAGCACTAGCCTGTGATAAAGACAAAATGCCCACTTAGATGCAGGCTACAGCAAAGCTCCTCAGTCACCAGGCTGGGTTTGGAATTTGGTGGAAAGCGCTGCAATGGAAGTGCATTAATCCACTTCAGCGCTCGGCCCGGCTCCTCGGAACGAATTAATTAACGGGCATTAACTGAGTCCGAAAAGCTGAAATCGCAGTGTATTAATCCACTTCACAATTTGGGCTGTAGTTTTGCTCTTCAGTACAAACAAATTAACAGACAGTAAGTGGCTGACAGCAGCAGCTCAGCTCTGTTCTGTGCTACAACAAAGAGAGTGCTGGAGGTTCTTGTGGGCAGCTTCTCATCACCACCCGCTGGTGCGTGTGCTGAACTTAGGCTGCATTTGTCAGACATGAAAAGACAAGATCTAAACATTCCCTGTGTTATTTACTTGTTTCCATCCAGTGACCCAATTAAATTCACAGGACAATGTTAGTTCTAAAGCTTTTGTTGGCCTGGACAGTCTGAGACCCACGTGGTATTGCTGAGGAAGGGAGCACACAGGTGAAGTTCTAACCTAAAAATTCACCTGCAATAAACCAACTTTTTAAAAAGTATTGCTGCCAAGACATGTAAAAAAACACAGTCATGAACTCAAATTTGACTTCTAGAATCCTGTAAAATACACCAGTTAGAAACAGCAACATTAGTTTGGTTTTGCTGGATCTGTTTGGGGTGGAAATCAAAGTTCATCTTTCCTCTTCTCAGAATATTTCCAGAAGAAAAGTGAAACATGCAAGAGGGGACCCAGACATAGGCTTGGAGATCTCGGTGGATTCTCACATTTCTCCTTAATCAAATGCTGGCAATTAAGTCTACTTCAGGAAATTCAAAGATTGTACCTGTCAGGAATCAGAGGCAAATTAATTGCTGTACTGGAACAGATCAATGATTCATGAGCTGTAACATCAAGCTGCTAACAATATTAATTGCCACATACTTCAGGGAAAAGAGCCTAAAATGGCAGGAGTGTGGTTTACAATGGTTTGAAGTTGTTTTTTGCTGCTGAAACTCAAGTCGAGCACAGCTTTACAATACATGAAATGTGACATCAATAGTTCTCTACTGCATATCATTAAAATTCATATGTTTGGATCTGAGCATTTTGCCCTAACTACCTGCAGCCACAGGAGCGTGGAAATATTTATATTCCTCAGTTCACACCTGTTGACCTTTAACTGAGCATCTCTGGGGGATGAGAACAGTCCCCACCCACACAAGCACCAAGTGAATAGGTTTTATTAAAGTTTGCTGGCCAAGAGAAGACAGATCCAAACTTACTCCCCTGCATTCGTTTGGCAACTCCATTGCTACTTGTTTTTGTAGCATTGGCCATGTGCTACCTACTCTGGGTTTCTGAACAGTGGGAAGCAGCATCCAAGATTATTAAAAAGAAATAATAGTCTCAGAACTGTCAGAGCAGGGTTGAAACACTCCATAGCTCCCTGTTGACTACAATGGAGCGACTGAGCAGGGACAGACAGCCCAGCAGCCAAAGCATCCACAGGGGACTGAGGAGACACAGGTTCAGTATTGTTCTAATAATTGCTTCCAGAGAACTTCAGTCAATCGTGTTATTTTAACACTTACACTTCACAGGCCTCTTGATTTCTAATCCTGTGTGTTTCTGAGAAAGGAGTGATACATTCAAATGCATTCAAAAACCTGGGCTCTGACCAAAACAGAATATTATCCCTCCTTTATTTCCACTCTACCTTTTTGTTCATATTTCATATCTGTTCAGTTCTGTCAGAAAAGCTCTATTTTTATCTATACACAGTTTCTTGCTCCCCAAGTAACTGAAGTCATTAAAGCTGGACCTGTGATGTCTGCTGCCTTTACTGACATATTGGAATTTAAACAAGACAATTCTAGAATCAAAAACCTGAGTTCTCACAGCTTGAGCTAAATCAGCAAAATGTCTCAGCTCCTCATAATTATCCATCATGCAGCCAGCCCCAGAAGAATCTCAACTGGACTGTATTTAAATGGCTCTATGAATTTGTAAGATGAATACTTTGCTTCTCATTGCACATGCCAAGTACAAATGTTCTGCCTCAAAATGTGACCAAAGACCCATTGTGTCTGTCAGACCATGCACAGCATGTTGCTACAATAAAGTAGCAGAATTTCCAAGGAATGTAAGAAAATTAATTCTACTCTGTACTATTCAGCTTCCTTCACACCTTTCCCTGTGGTATCTGAAGGGAGCACTGCTCCAAAATCAACCCTTCAGCTCAGGGCTCAAGGCTCCAGTTGTTCTTGCCTGACCATTACACAGTGGAGCAAAGTGCAGTTTCTCAGCTCAAAATAGCTCTATTTTGTTTAACTTCTCTAATGCAAGTTAATAAATTGCAACATTCTTAATTTGATACATTTTTGGTCCTGTCTCAGTTTACAAACTGTCCATTAAACAGCCCCTGAAATCTGTGAACAAATACATTATCTACCATTATACGCAAGTTTCTCAGATGAGTAATTTTTGATCTTCAGATTGCTCAGGCAGTTGCTTGGAAACATTTGTCTGTATTAGTTACACAAGTCATGTGGTATTATTTGTCTTTCCAGATTGGAGGGCTCCTGTGAATAAGCAACAGAGCATGAAATGCAAATTTCATGATATAAAATTCAGACCTTGCTTTTGGCAAGGATTTGATTTATTACATTTACAGCACAAGATGAAAACAAAAAGGTTATCTCTGTGATCTGAATGACTTGACAGGGGAAGCAATGCCTGTGTCAATTGAAGAAGCAGTGGCATAAATTACAAAACCAAAAGAAATTTTAAAAAGATGAAATGAGGTTTGAAATAGCCATGCTATGGATTGAAACAATTCCATTGATTGAAATGATTCCATGCAATGGAACCTCTTGTGTTGATTCGTACTGTCCAAGGAATAACATTTTTCTAGATTAAAACACAGGTAGGTCGGGACCCATTAAATTATTATTTTTCCTTTTTTTAGTGTTTTGAGCAAGTAAAGAAGGAGAAGTAAGTATTTTTGTTCATATTGATAGCAACGGCCTGGTGTCATTCAATGAGGCTGAAAAAAGTATTCACTGGTGTTTTACTGTAGATCACTGTAGAATCATTTTTCTGCTGATTTTATCAGTATGAGAGACTTGGAAACCCACACATTTTTTCTTCTTTTAACTTTGCAAAAGAACCACTTGTGTTTGCCCAAGTGTCTCTACACTGATAGCAGTGTTTCCCCCTCTCTATCGGATGCAACAACTTATAAAATCAAAATCACTGGTTTGAAACTAAATATAGACTTTTACAGGCAGAGAATGGTTCTTCCAGTTGAAGAGAACCAAATATGGTAAAACAATGTTACTGAGCACACTCAGACTGAGATCCAGGCCACTTCCACAAAGTATAAAGCCTACATTTAAAATAGAGCCAAAGTCCTGAAGACTGAATCAAACAAACCCTGGAGGGGGAAATACTGCTGAAACAATGAAGAAAAAGTTAGAAAACAATGAGGTTGTTTTTTTTTCCCCCCAGTAAATATTTAGACTCAGGCTGCAAGGACAATAAAACCACTGGCAAAGAAGAAAATACATCTGAAGGGTTTTTTTGCATTCTAATTCTACAAGGGAATATAAAAGCGTTGGATCTGATTTCTAGCAAGGCTTGTAATAGTTTACAGAAATACCTCCCCTTCCACTGCTGAGGAAAGTCTGTGACTAACTCTCCCGCTGCTCCCTTTTGGGACAGCATCTTTGCTAGGAAAAAATGCCAGTGGGTCCCAAAGGACAGCTGAAGCCTGACATCAGAGCAAAATATTTGTGCCACCCATGATTTAAAACAGGCTCAGTTTTGAGTGGACTATGACTAAGCTGTGATTAAGATCAAATCCTTCTACTCGTAGAGACAGCACTGAGTGAGGGTGAAATATGTACATGCAGTCCTTGGTTACTGTTTAATGCTCTGTCTCATAAATCCGAGCAAAGGCACTCCATGAAACCAGCCAGGAGTTGTGTCACACTCTGGGCACTTCCCTCAGAATACAGCCAAATGCCAAGGGGTTATTAATGAGCTATTCAAACACTAAATATGAACTTGATTAGAAAACAACGTTATAAATCTTTATTTTAGCAAAAACAAACTCTTCGACAACCCCAAATCTCTCCACTGCACGTTTTCTGTGTTTGTATAAAAATGCACACGTTTCCTAAAGACCAAAAATTACTTCTTTTTCTGTTTTTCTCCATCTCTAACACACATCTCAGTCAGATCCTGCTCATCCATTTCCAAGAGTACATTGCTCCTTTCATAACTGCATAGAGAAACTTGTTGCAAGGAATATCAGCTTATAAATTGCCACACTTTGCCTGTACTTTAAATAAGGCAGAAAAAAAATTAAAAAAAAAAGAACAAACATCCAGGGCTAAGATTAAAAGCTGGATTCATATTAAAGAATGGTGCCTTTTTACCATTGAAAGTGAAGCTGTAGATTATTTTGTGCTGATAAAGTACTACAGTGGGCAAAGAACTTTCTCATAATGAACACTGCTGTAAAACAATTTATCTACAAGAAAGGAAACAAGTTTGCATAATCCATTTATGGTTGATTCAGCTTTAGAGGAATTTGCTGTATAAATATATCTCACCCTGGGGAATTGTTTTGCCAAAATAACTAATGAAAGTGTTTGAACAACTCAACACTGATAATTAATAGGATTTTTCAGTATCACAATGGAAATGACATCTTCCCATGTACGTTAACCATCTCAACCAGTGAAGAGACAAAAACTTGGCAGACTCCAAGAGCCAAACACATCGGAAAGCAGAAAATTAATGAATTAACTTAACACTTGCAAAAATGCTAAGCTGTTGACGTGCTTTAGTTGATCCTCTAAAGGTGTTTAAAAGTACTTTCTTAAAAAACATTGCATAGCTCAGTGATTATGAACTTTTTTAAAAAAAATCTTAATTTATAGCTCATCAATCATTCAACTGACGTGAGCAATATTCTGCCATCATGCTGAAAGCTTTGAGTAAACATCATCAAGTCCCATTATGTTGTTTTACACTTTGTTGGCAATCACAAGTTGTGTTTTAGGCTGAGGTGTCAATATTCAATCCTCAGGATGGATCCCAATCCCATCAATAATGCCTTGCCAACTACAGTTCTGGGGAGACTTAAAACTTGCTGTGACTCTCACCTGCTTTTGTGGGCACAGAATTATTTTTATTATGCTTTGTGGCAATGTTGGCTGCCAAAAACAGGTTGTCCTAAAATCCCAGTGTGACAAAAATCAATTTTCAGATGCAAATGAGGGTGCCATAGGTGACATTTTTCATACCCAATAAATTGCCTGTCTGTGGCTTTGAACTAATGGACACATAAACAAGAGAGATTGGTGCCAAGGTATTGCATTATAATCTTAGTGAAGTTTTATGAGACTCCTGCTACAGGCTGCAAAGAGAAAATAAAGCAGAGGGAGGGACATGAACAATTTGAGGAAACCTGTAAGAATAGATATATTTTACATTCTTTTTTAATTTTTTTTTTCCTGAGCTCTGATTTCCCATCTAGATCCTTCAACTCCCCTCTGTTATTTTTAATTTTAGGGCTCTTCATGACCGCTTCTGTCTGCGACAACTTTTACCTCATTATTATCCTCCACATCTCCACTTCTCTGGCCTTTACCTCTCTTCCCAGTTCCTCTCCTAGAAAATTTATAAAACCAAGTCTCCTTCCTGTTATTCATTTTTAATTCTGACAGCATTCTTCCCACCTATTTCCACCTCCTTGAGGTGACATTTAAAGTTTTTTAAGGAAAGGCAAGAAATACACTGAAACTATCATTACCTTTAAAAGCAATAAAGACTTGAAGTGAACCCTCTGCTTGGGTCTGACATGGCTACCCTTCAAAACCATGAGGAGAACAGCATTTCTACAAAACAAATAGCAGGGTTTCCATAGGCTTGTCTGAAGCTTATACTGAATAATCACAAACTTTTTGAGCCTGCACATTTAGGGGTCCTGCGAGATACTTCCCCTTGCAATACAAACAGAAACAAGATAAAAACAATATTTTTATGCTATGTTGATAGTGTTGTTTCCAACTGTAGCTGAAATGAAAGGTATGATTACATAATAGCTTTTCAAGCCTCTCCAAAATACTTAAGTAAAGTTCAAATTTTAAGCTTTTGAAATTTTAATCTTGAAATAACGAACAACCTTTTGCTTATTTCACATTTTTCTCCTGTTACGAAAGCATGAACAATACCAAAATGACACAGAACTGAATCCTTCATCAGACTTATCCCCATGCATATCCAGCTGCAAGACCTGAATAATAATTTTGGGAAGAGATTTAAAAAATACCCACTTCAACCCCTCATCCTGGCATCCTTAATGAATTACGTTATTGCTGCTGGTTCTCCTGAGTTGTGTTCTGAGTTCTGTTTGTTTGGGGATAGGAGGGAGAAAAAAGGACTTTCTTTGCTGTACTCTCCTGAAAAATCAGAGCCCTCTGAAGTCAAGGAACCACTGCTCCTTGTCTTTGCCCATCAACATCATGTTCAGAGCTCAAGGAGCGTTTGGATGGTGCTCTCAGCCATGTGGTGGGATTTTTGGGGTGTACTGTACAGGAACAGGAGTTGGACTTGGATCTTTGTGGGTCCCTTCCAACTCGGAACATTCTGTGATTCTGTGACCATCAGCAGGGCAGGGAAGCAGGGCAGGCATCTCATACTGTGCAGGCCAAGCTTTAAGAACAGAGTTTTGTACTTGTGTTTATGCCACTTGTCTGCTTGGCCAAACCCCCCCAGCGTGTTCCTCAGGGGCAACAGTTTATTGCCATTGCCAGAGCAACGCCTGGCAGGGCCTGCCTGTGGAATCCTGGGCAGCAAGCCACAGCCATCCCCACCCTGTTCTGAACACAGAAACTAGGAAGGAAAGTATGAAACATCCCGTTCCCTGCCTTTTAAGGTCACCACAGAAATTTGCTTCTCGAGCTCCCTGATTTACATGGCTCCTCTCTCTACCATCACTCTGCTCCTGCATGGGCTTCTTACCCTGCTGTTATCCAGAGAGCAAGGTTTTTGCTTCCAAAAGTCCACAAGGGACTTCAGTGGCCAAATTCCCCGATCAGGTTAACTGTCTGCATCTCTGCTGGTAGAGCAGAGAGTGTCTAGCAGGAAATTCCCAGGTGGTGGAGAATTCCCTGCTGGTAAATCTACACCACAGTCTGTTCATCCTCTACCAGCACCAAAGGTATTTCAGGGCTGCTCACAATTGGCATCAGGCAATGTAGAGCTCAATGTTACCCTGTTTTACACTTCTTCTTTTCTGGAAGTAGCTTCAAGTTATATGGACAGAAAGATCTAGCCATAAGGATACCAAATAGATCCCAGGATTTTAGGAATTTTTTTCTGACACTGAACCATATTTGAGCAGCTCATAACTCCCAGCAGCAGGAGGTATCAGCCAGAAGATTAATTGGATGAGATTCAACAATTTGTCTGTGTAAACCAGCACCAAAACAGAAACTGGAGTAACTTCTTAGATACCAGAATATTCACTGAGTATATCAGGGGCAAAAGATTTAAAAAGAAGTACAGTGAAAAAAGTGTGAGAGCTGGTTCTACATTTCTGATCTCCACTAGTCTGTCGAAAGCTATTAATTTATACAAGAAGTTAATTTAAAAATAGAAGATATAATGCAGCGTGGTTTTACGGATCTTCACTTCGTGTAGAACCTTAGGGCTCAGCGTACCTTCATTGGGAGTAATTGTATTCCATGTGTAAATATTAAAAACTTAAATAAACTGGGAGAAATTGATTTGGACTTGCTTAAAGGTTCCTACAAATAGCCCCCTATTATGTCACTTTTCCAGATGTCTGCTCTGTTGACAGTTACTATAAAACAGAGCATTCCAGTTTCCCTGTAGTGAACATGAAGCAGTCACCTAAGGAAAACCTTTCATAATTAGAACAAGGCAGGTACTAAACCTATCCTGTGGCTTATCTCTCTGTATTTGTAGCTGGAGTTCATTAACTTGTCAGCACTGATTCCTTTTGAATAGGAAAGTGAAATGAAAAAATGACGTGCAAATCAATATCAACTGGAAAGCCTTGTTCTCATTTAGAGCGGTGCCAGATATGAAATATTGGGAATCAAAATGAAAATTTCTGCTGGAAAAACATGCTTAGTAATGCTATTTTTATATAAGAGAATTATTACAGTGAATTAAGCTAGTTGTCATCCCATGATAAAAGTTACAGCATGTTAGAAGTTAAATCTCCTATACTCCTTTTTTCTGTTTGTTTTCAGGTATTTTTAAAAATTAGGCTTAATAAATGGAAGAAGCATTTTAGAATACATAATCCATGCTCATTAGTTGGCACAAAATCTCATGTATGTCTAGAGAGAGACAGACATCTGCTGAAGGACAGAACTCAGCGTTAACATCACAAGTCCACTGATACTTTGGAAAAACACACTTCACACGTGTAAATCACACTATTATCAGAAGGGGTTACAAGTTAGTCTTCCTGGACTAGATAATAATTAAAATAATGGGGTGCCAAAGGCCAGAGGAAATTTGTTGGAGCTGAGCACAAGCTCCAAGAAGCCACTGCATGTGCCCCCTGGAGCTGAGCTGTGCTGACACCCACCAAGCAGGTGGCCTGGAATGGAGTTAAACCCAAACCACCCAGTGTAACAGCCTTAATTGCAAAATCACCAGGTCTCTGCCAGCAAAAGGTAAGAGGTCCCTGTTGCCCTGTATCTGAATATCTCACCTTTAACTTACTTGTTGAGTATCTCCAGTTTATGCACAGGAATTGGAGGCAGAGAGGTATCAAAGTGAAGATTGCCAGAATTGACACTTTGTCTTTTGTCCAACTTGTGTTCTTTTCTGGGAGCTCTTTGGGCAGATGTTGGATTTGCTGCATGTACGAACAAGCTCTAAAGCCACAATCTTTCTCAGTGCCTCTATAATACTCCAGTAAAAGTGAAGGAGAAATCATGCAAATGCAGAATGGTTTTGCTCTCTCCATTCCCCTAAACTCTTACACTGGAAACCAGAGTTTTATCTTCCTGTTGTCTGAAGTCAAGATTAATTCATGCTATTTTCTCATTTTATAGTTGTAAAGACTGAGTCTTAATCAAGTCACTTATCTAATTCACAATTGTTCAGAAGCACATTTTCCATTAATGAAATGGTCCTAAGTGCAGCCTAATGCTCTGAGTGGCAACAAAAAGAAAAGACACAATAATTACCAGCACTGACAAGGAATTCAGAAAGCCATTAAACAAAACCAATCATTCCTCCCCCTCTCAACCCTCTAACTATAACTATCCCATATTTTCATACCTCTAGAAGTTACAGTAATTATTTGCCTCAAGTAAACCAGCTACTTTTCTGTTTGGTAGACAAAAATTAAAGGAACTCTTTCCCTTTTATACTTCTAATATATTTCCCATATTTTTCCCTCTAATTGAATTAAATATGACATGTGAAAGAAGGAAACATTTCCATTTGGGATACAGATGATTGAACTTTTCTGGCAGATGTTAAATTTAATAAACATCATAAGACTGAGCAGAATCTGCTTTATGTTATTTACGAATTTCAGATATAATTTTAAAGTAATTACAGTCAGTACACAAAATCTGGGATTAAAAGCCACTGAATAAATGTGAAACTTCTGAGATCCTCTGAAGAGCTGCTTGATCAAAAAAGCATTAATTTTGCAGGGATTCAGCTGAAGGCAGAGGCGACATTAAAAATAACTGAAGAGATTTTTTTCCCCCCGTTTCATAGACACAAAATATAACTGGCAGACTGTGACTACCCACTAACATTATGCACAATTAATATTACATATATCAACTTGATGCTAATAGTATCCAATAGAAAGGACTACTCCATATGATAGTCCCAGTAATGCATTCAGTTTTCCTGGCAATTAAACAACATGGGAGCACTAACAACTAACATCAAGGTCACCCTCAAATAAATTTTGATTTGGACACTCCTCACAGCAGATTTATGAGCAGATTCAAAGCTCATTAAAGGCGGTGGAACAGCTCCTGTTGCCTTAATGGGAACTGTGTTTGGTGCTCTGCTTTCTGTGTTTTCCTATGACAGATTAATTACACGGGTTTGTGGATAATCTCGCCTAAAATCAACCTTGTGACTTAAAGCTCCGGGTCTTACCTCACACATACACGTAGCTGTGGCAGCAATGAGTTGGAGATTTATAGATGTGAGGCAAATGCAGAGCCAAATCTTCCCTCTCTTTGACCGTTAATCTTTAAACTGAAGTTTTAACATCCCCTCCCCTTTCCTGAATTCCTGATTTGAGGGTCAATATGAAGCATAAGAGACTTTTCTGACTGTAATGACCACAACATCTTCAAAAAGATGGTTGTTGGGAGAGAGGAGAAAAAACCATGTAAGGACAACATAGTACAGCAGCACAGAGAAAATAAAGTTGTCTGCAGATAAAGCCAGAAAGTTCTTTAAGCTGCCCTGCTCATCTACCTGAGGGACAAGGACACAGAGAATGAACTATCCGCAGAAGAGCTGACGGTTTTTCTTTTGACCTGCTACCGATACAATCCACATCCCCTGGAAACCCAAAGAGGGACAAACAAAAATTCCCCAGTATCAAGTTGCAGCAATTACTGAAACAGAGAGGATAGAACAACCAACTGTACCAATTTTAAGGTTGTATTTGTAATTTAGTTACAGGAACATGATTTCGTTGAAAAATTGAATCACATACTGTTCCTCTTTTTTATTAAAAAAACCCCACATACCTATGCCTATATCTTTATTATGTTTCTCAGAATAAAACTACAATATAAGCATTGAGCAGAACAGGTGTTACAGTCTCTCTTGTAAGATATTCCACTCTAATAAGTAATTAAAGTTTACAGACATAGATGGAAATGAAATACATGTGAACAGTTGCAATGAACCTCTCAGTATGGAGGTTCAGGTTTTGGTGTAATCAATGGCAGTAAATGAATGAGTCCAGGACTGCTGACTGAGGCAGTACCACAACAAATAAATCCGCAACTCCAAAATCAAGAATTCAGTCTGATTTTATTTCTATGAGGTGGTTCTGCTGCAAAGGGCTGGCAGGATTAACATCTGCCAAAGCAAAGATGGAATATTAGTGTAATAATCATCTTAATCTACAGCAGGAGTTTCCAGTTTGCAGCAAGAGCAGCAACAAGAACAGATCTAGCCTGAATATTCTTGTTGCCAGATGCTGTCACAATGCAGCACGTTCACTGAGTAACCTGGTCCCACCAGGGATTCTGTCACCAACACAGCCTTTCAGCAGTCATTAGTCTCTTATCAAACAGAAGCAGCTGAATTTTTAATACATCTCCAGGGAAAATAAAAAAGTCACAGATATGAGAATATTCTTCTTGTGCAGAGAGAAAACTGCTATGCCCAGGATTTGTCAGCCAATCAGGAATTTTGAATTTAGTGGATTTTTTTGTCAGTGAGTTCAACAGTATCCAAATCAAAATGATACGACTCAGGAGAGCACTCAGGTGCCCTATCCCTAGGGGGGATGTGCTGCTTCACCACCACACTGCTGTGCTTCAAGGAAACCCTCTGCATTCTGACACAGCCTTTTAAACTATCAGTGCAAACACTGACAGATTTCTTACTAGCGTTTCTTTTTGGGGTTGGTAAAAAATCAGGTGATAACAATGCACATTGATATCAGTACATATGGAAAATCATCTCCTAGCACAGCCTGGCACTTCTTGGGATCATGCCCTTGAAACCCCCCATACAAAGAATTTCAAAGTCAGTATCTGGGAATGAGAGTTTGGTACAGTCTTCCAGATTTTAAAAATACCAAACTGCATTATCCCCTGTCTTCCAGATAAATCTTTATAAAGAGGATAAATCTTTATAAAGCAAAACAGTGCTCAGTACTGTGAAAGAACCCCCATGATTATTTAATATGTTAACATACGGCATCAAATAGGGTCTAGAAGAATTCAAAAAAGATAAATTGGATGTGATGTTCCTTATTAGCAAAGTCCTTAAAACACCTTAAATCCTGTATTTTATAAGTTTATACTCATGGGAGATATGAGTAATCTGAAGACAAAGTTCACACACACAAGTAGGATTCTAAACATCCATTTGTGAATACACAGGTTGTGTTACAACATGACTGACCACTTCTAAGAAACAAAACAAACCAGTTTATCCATAGTGCCCTGACATTACCTGTAGAACAGGGTGCCTGGCCACATAAAATGTTCAGTAGATCTCCAGTGGGATTGGTACCGTTGGAGAACCTTTAAATGAAGTGAAATATTCACAGTATTGTCCTGAGGTCACACAACTCAGTCCGCAAGAAGGCTGGTTCAGCAAAAACTGGATCTAGCTCTCTTTTTAAAAGCATCATAGTCCATTCCTTATCTTGAAAACCTCCATACAATAAATCTGTGGTTCATTTATCTCAGAACCACAAGGTAATTCTAGAGACAGAAAAGAGAGAGAAGACAAAAATGATTTCAAGAGACTTTCCTGCTGAGTTGGAACTTCGGCCAAATGGTTCAACAAGGATTGGACACCACCAACCACAAGGGTGTTTGCTGACTTGCAGGTAAGTTGAAGTGCATCTGCTCACAGGTGCTGACTGAATGACTTTGTGTTGTTGGAACTTGACTCAAAACAGTCACCAGAGAGAATACTACAAATATTTTAGCATATCTATTCCTACACACCAGGAGACTTCTTGTTTACTGCTATGCACCAAACCGCAGCCACAGTGAGGACGGTGAGAAACTGGGGGTCAAATCCAGTCTCTCCTTGACTACAGTGAAACCATTTTCCAGTTGCCTTAACTGAGAACCCATCAGTTCAACAGAAATGAAGGACACTTGGGAATGTTATCAACAACCAATTACTGCAATAGCAGGACCACTGGCCTGTTCAAACCAACCTGCTGCCCCTCCACTCCCTTCCTGAGCAATCACTACCCCAGGGGCCTTCTCAGTAGGGAGGAGGAACTGTACAACCCAACTAGTAAAACTATTCTTTTCTAAGATGGATCAGCTGCTTAATGCAAAGGTTACTCGGTTTTATTTGGTGTGATATAAGTGAGGAGCTGGATGATTAATAACTCCTAGGTGACTTTAAGCATTAGTGGAGTTGCTTGTTATGGAGATATCAAATTATATTAAGCTTTAACTCTGTCATTCTTCAACTTGCCAAGTTATTCAAGGTATTTGGGGAAAAAAAACCAAAACTGGCTGCAAAATAAGATGCAAGGGAATAATGGTAAAAGCAACCAAATTGTAATGATCAACAAATAAGGAATTTTAGGTCCAAAAGGAGCCATCTGTCCTTGCAATGGCAGAATCAATTCTTGGGGGAGGACAAACATAGATTTTTATCCTGTGATGCTCCATTAAATGCTTAAGATGTGTGCTGAGATAGGTGTTACTATAATAATCATAATAAATGTTCCTTCAGGTTTGTGAAAATCAGCACGGAACTATTGGGACAATCATTAGGGATTATTATTGATGCCTCTGATGGAGAGAAATGACTAAACTCTTACTCAGGGAATCATCTTTTCATGTGAATAATTTCTCCTGTTATGGCTCTTTCTCAAATCCAGGCTGCTTCTGGAAGCTGATGGAAAAGCTCATAGTGAGGGAAAACCAGCAATATTTTGTGTCTCTGACACCAAAAAAAAGAACCTTGAGTTTGGTTCTGAACACTACTTAGTTTGATTTCCTCTTGGAATTGTCTCTGTTCCTTAATAAATGTGAGGCCTCACAGGTGGAACTGGGGGAGTTGTCGTACACCAAGTGCATCATTCCTGCCTTCCGGATGAGAGAACAACCATGGAGGAAAGGCACAATTTTTCTTCTGTATCATAAGTCTCAAATGTTCTTCTGATGTCTGTAACATCTCTTTTTCATTATGGATTTGAGGACATGAAGGCTGTCACGGCAATTTTAGTATCATATCAAAATCACCAGGTCCTTCTCCCTAATCCCTCATTTCTAAAGACTCTGTTCCTATCCTGAGGTGTAAAAGTATTATGAAATAAGTATCAAAAAAAGAGATATCTGTACAAATACCTCTCTTGACAGATGTATACAGATCTGCACACATATATCCTGTCTCTGTGTACTTAATAGTTTCACTTTAAGGATCTTACGGGATGAAAGCTGCTTTATAAATGAAAGATATTACATATCCTAAGAGACACCTACTTATCCTTTATGATCTTGCTTAATGTCCTACTAAATCATGCTTAGCCTGTTGCTTTCCTACTTATTATCTTCATTTACTACAATAAATATTAAATTTAAACCTTTTACAAAGGGTTTCTTTACATGTTCCCCACATCACTAGCACAAATTTCCACACAAGTCCATCAGTCTCTGCAGATCAATGCATAGGACTGGCATAGTTTTGTCTATCCCAGAATAATTTCAGGCTGGACCCAGAATAATAAAAAGTTTAAAAAAATTAATATGTAAATTCTTGATGGTTGATCACCAATGCACAAAATTTAGTGGTTTGGTTTTTTTTAGTGGATAAAGGACAATTAGTGTCAGAGCTCATAAGGAGGAGCTCATTCAATTCAAACACAACAAAAAGATGTTTTAGGCCCAAGAGGTAAATAGGTATTTTCTTGACATCCTCTGCCAAGATGAACTTTAGTTCTTCAGCAGTCCCTGAATAATTGCTCTCATTGAGATTGCCATTAGGTCTTATGGATGGAGGATAAGACCTGAGTGAGTTTTCAAAGAAAATAGAGTAAAATTGGTTGCATTCCAGAACTGCATCTTGTTCTGAGCTTCTGTGAAAACCTCAAGTGTACAGCAGAAGCACAGCAAGTGAAAATGTTCTATGCATTGTACCTGTTGCAGCAGGGAGAACTAAGTTCCCAGGGCTGAAAGGAATTATGATTTTAGCTGGTTTAAATAAAATGTTTTCATTACAAATAATTTTACCTGCCATTTTACATTAGTCTGTAAATAATTTGAAATAATTAATGAGGCTGGTTTCCAAAATAATCTAATTTCACCTTTGAATCACTGTTAAACATAACTGATACTTACCTAAGCTCTGCTTGCTACTGAAGAGCACAAAGTCCCTTTTCCTGGATAAATACATCCCTGGTTCCCATAAAATCTGAATATAGATTACTCAGAGAGCACTGAACGCTCGCAGAAGTTAACACCTTGTTTCACAGTCAATTATTCACGTTTCCAGTCTATAAGACCATTTTCCTCTCCTTAAATAACCAAGTACTCCTCATTTACATGCTGCAGTTGCTCACTGAGGGAAATAGAAGGAAAGTGAGCCCACACATTTGATCTAAGCACTTACACATCCAGTGAATAAACCTACGAGTCACCCTCTGGCCGAAAAAGGAACATTACATTAATGAAAGCCACCAGTAGCTCCTGTTCTTTATAGCATTTACTCTGGCATTCAACACAATATGTAATTGTTGCCATGGCAACTGCCACATCTCTTGGCACCATAATAATTCCCAGATAAATGGATCTTTGTCAGAGCAAACTCCAAAGGCACTGTATATGAAACCTGTGTTTCTTTGGTGCTGGGAATCCGCAGTGTTAAGCTGGAAGGATAAATTCAGCCCGGGCCTGAGGAAGCACCGGCCTGTCAGCAGAGGGGAGGGGAGGCTGTGGAGCTCAGCAAAAAGGGGAGCAAGGCTGTGCATGGAAAATCAGGATTGCTGTGCCATGAGACTCACAGGGTCACCCAGAAACTGCCCAGCCAAGGGGTGTGGGAGCCACGTCCACCCAGTGCTGCCAGGCACAACCCCTGCTTCCAGGGCTGGAGCTGAACCCTGCTGGAATCTGATTATTTCAGCCAGTTCTGGATCCGGCTGAAGGATAAAAAGGGATAGTAGGTGACTGGAATTTCTATGGAAAAGGGTGGTTAAGGAGATTTCTTATATAAAAGGAGCTCTTTGTTGTTTCCCTGACAGCAGGCGGTCTGCATAGAGGATATTTATAAAAATATAGTCAAAAAGGCAGCTAAATGATACCTCAGAATGACCCACTGATGAGAACAACCTCTTGCTTTCATTGACATTAATTAAGATGTATTCTGTGAAACATGAAATGTAGCATTGCAGATTTAAAGCTAAAATAGTAGCATCCATTCAAGATTGGTAAAGCAGTGAAAAGTCATTTACCAAAATACCATCAACACAAAGGTATTAAATTCTAAAATCACTTGTACCTCAGCTTTTAATGCATAAATTCCAACTCAATATGTGTTTGCAGTGAGATAACAAAAATAACACAAGTGATAACAACTTAATAACTTAATGTCTAGGAGAATGCTAGGATGTTAAATTCTGCCAAACTGAATGCAAAAGTGATAAAATTATTTTTCTTTTGTTTGTTCTGTAAGAAAATCCTTCTTCCTACGCCTGAAGGACACCTTCCTATCCAAAGGCAAAAGTTCTCCATGGCTCTTCTGAAAATGGTATTCTGTACACTGTTTTGATCAGTATAATAACTCATAAATGTGTCGTAGCTATTGATGCACCCCTGTGACTTACTCTATTTTGTGCCTTAAAATGAAATGCAAAACATGGTATTTTATTTATGCAGCGCCTCGCTTTCTGCAGCAACTGCTGTATGCAAAATCTAATAACATGGAACTCTTGGAGCCTGTTTGTCAATATCTCATATGAGAGTCCATCTTCCTACTTTGCACAGTCATTTTCAGCCTATTTGGAATTCCATTCCAAACTGAAAAATGCTAATATACGTTAATGGGAATGATTGCTTGCTGTATCAGAGGGGCTGATTCTTGATCTTATTTTCCAAATAACTTATTGAATTGCCAGATGACTAAACTCAGCTGTTCACACTTCCTCGCCTGAATGTGGGTTTTTTTTCCGTGAGAGAATCCTGATTCATAATAAGATTATTGATCCGTTATCAGCGGTTCTAAGGCAGAAAGCCATACATGCAGGATTGAAGGCTCTGGGCGCTTTTTATCTCATATCCATAATATTTGCAATCTCTATCCTTTGGGGATAAAAGCAGAGAGTGAGGCACAAACAAGAAATGCTAACATTTAAATCCGAGGAGCTTAGTTTCATTATTTCCTCTTTGATACTTTAGGAAACAGAGGCACAGGCAGAAAGCAGCTCGCACAAACATCTCCATCCAGGCAGCGACCCGGGAGGGATCAGAATTTGGGGCTGCAAAGAGGCTGAGGAAGTTTTTGGCCGGGCTGCCGAGGCTCCTCCTGTCTCTGCTCTAATAAACACAGTTGGGAAAAGCAATGGTTTGACCAAAGGAAAGCAGCAGCAGCCTGTCAGCCCAGCCCTGGCTGGTACAAAGTGCACTGGACAGAGTAGCAGGACGAGGGCAACTCCATTTCCTTCAATCTGAGCTGCTGCTGGAAATGGTTTTAAACTCTGCCTACAACGTGCTGTCTCAGGGTGTGCTCCTCACTCTTATCTCTGCTTTTCTTTCTCCTAGTCCTTTTCTATCTAGTGCCTGAAAAACTGTCCTGAGGGTTTGACAGCTTCTATTTAATCATTTCATGCTTCTGTATGGCAGACTGCTGAGCACCATACAGTGAAGTTACTACCAGCCCGGAATTTCCAAATATCTGCCTGCCCTCTTATCTGCTTTGGTGCCAGACTCTTGATATCTCACTTCCCTCCACCCCTCACCCTGTGTCTGTAATGGTGTAACAAATAAAGGTCCTAAATAACTCCCTCTGCTGTGGGGAAGGAAAAAGAAGGAAAAAGAAAAACCACCTGCCAACACACAGAAAAAGGCAGAGACAGATCGCTTCCCAAGGCTTTCTTTCAGCTCCCAGTATAGTAAGGGTATGTCCATTAAAACCCGCATTAAATTTCAGAGGGGGAGAAGGACCAGCAGACAACCATTTTATTTAGCCTTAGAGGACACAGTTCAACTCCCAGCTTGCTACCTTTTGGAACTCACCATTTATTAGCAGGCTCTACAGAAGGCTGGCTATACTTTCTGTCCTTGACAAAAACTGACTCCTTTCATAAATACATAAATCTACTAATGTCTGGAAAAATGTCCAAATGTGATGACATTTACAGCTTTCAGTTGTCCTCCTATTTCCATAAAATAAAGTAGGGATCAAGGACTGGACAAGACTGAAGTCAAAAATATAAATAAATATTGCTGCCAGTCATTGGCTCAGCCAGTTTGTTCCCAGCCAGGGTTGTGAGTGATTTATTTTTTCATTAGGGATTTCAGGCTTAGCAATTCTATGAATTATTCAGAATGAACCCAAAGTTCATTTGGGGAATCCTGGGTGAATCAAACCATTTCCATGTCTCTTTAATATCACCAAGCACTCCAGCCCTGGCTGTGTGAGGCTGTACCCAGAGAGCAGGAGCACAGATGTTCACACCTCTCCAGCTCTGCTCCATGGGGAACGCCAGGGAACTTCCTTTCTTTCACTGAGAACTCTGATTGCCTGAGGGTCCAAGTGTGAACACACAGAACTATTAAAGAGTAATGTTACACCTTCCATAGGCTCCTGGCAGCTCTTCTCTGCACTCACATCCTACTTGCCCCTCATAAATGATGTAGATTTTTGGGAATACTCTCCTCTGCCAAGACAGACAGAGCCCAGTATATCTGGCCAAAATCCCAGGAGGAAGGGGTGAACCAGCAGGTTGCAGGAAGCAATCTAACTGGAATCTGATGGACAGATTTTTGCTCCACAGCATGTCTGCTATCTATAGGTATAGAGACTCATGGAGTTGAGGTTATTTTGCAGTTACATCCAGACATGGGGAAGAGCATCAGTGTTGTATTTGCCCTTCTGTCACCAGACTCTGCAAAACTTTGTGTGATAAGAGAGCAACAGCCAAGCTGGCTGATGATGCTGAGGACCCGCCTATCTTGCCATGCTGTACTCATGGCCACCCTTTGATAGAAAGCTGCAGGCTCTGCACATCTCTGGTGCTTATGGCAGAAGAGTAAGGAAATGTGTCCTTTAGATGCAAATAACGGAGTTAAATAGGAAGTGATATGCTAACAGCCACTCATTATACTGTGGCCATGAAGTTAATTTAAGTTAATCACACAGGATTGATCAGTGAGGCCAGCTGGAATCTTCCCCCATCTTTAGCAGGACAGAACCACACTCCTTCACCACCAGAATACCAAAAGCTTTTCTACACACTCGAAGATTGCACTCCTAAATAGCTCCCTTATTCCTCTAAAGTATGGTTGGTGGCAATCAGAAAGTTTTAGGAGCCATGCTCTGTGCCTGGACTCAAGCTGCCAGTCAGCACATTGGAGATCCTTGTTGAGAGCCATTTCCAAACATGTTGGGAATCTGCAATTAGAAACATTAACAATGGGATTTCACAGATGTAGGTTACATGCTTTCAGCAAAGAAATGGCAGTTGCTGGCAGAGGGGAAATACTTAAGAACTACTTATCCCCTAATTAGACAAGGTACTGTACTTAGAGTACTGAATGCTAAGCAGTGCTCTAGCATGTGCTGATCTTAACCCTGCAGAATTATGCTGAATTACTGAGGCTCCATCTGAGCGTTTCTTAGCCAAGGCTCCTTGCATAAACAGATGGAGCAGTTCTGCTGTTTCCATGCTGACACATTTAGATTGCAAAAGTACAGGATTAAGTTCAAATTTATCATGAAATCACTTCAGATAGGACGCTGTGGTCTTTATATCCTTCCCAAGTATGACAAACGGAAAGACAACAGTCTGTGTTGGGTTTAAAATAGACAAATAGCTGAAAAAGTTGGGGAAAAAATACTGGTTTAACAGCTACAGAGGGCTGGCTGAGGCCAGAGCAGGACAACCAGCCTCAAAGATCTTTATATTCCCTTGAAGAAGGGGGTGATCCTCACTAGATGGATTTCCCAGGGCACATTAATGCATCATGTAACTCCCAGTGGCACTGCAACACCAAGGATCACCCTCCTAAAAGGGTAATCATCTGTTTATGAGCTGAATATAAAATCTTTAAAAATGTGACAAATGCAGGTAGAGAGGATGTGAAACTGCTTTGAGCAGTCACCTGTGAGGGAAGACTGGCAAGTGGCAGAACATGCCAGATTTAGGCTGGTTTTCTCTCTCTGAAGCAACAGAAAGTGGTTGGAACAGAATCCAGGAGTGGGGCCAAGACAGACTTGGCTTTCAAATGCAGTCTGGAGATAGATTTCAACACTAGGCATTAATTAGTATTGCTGCAACATTTTGAGGGGAGACTACCCAGAACCCAAACAGGACATAAAGGTCACTGGCAAAGCTATGTCATGGTCTCTGCAAACACACACTTTTTAACTCCTACTCAGTTTTCCACTAGTTTAAAAACTTCCATAGAATATCTCCCCTCAAAGATATTGAAGGGCTGCTTCTCTGAGAAAACCAGAATAAAACTTCAGAGTAAGATTCTCAGAGAGTCAGATCTTCACACATAAACCAATCCCTCGAAGTTTGACTCCAGACCTCCTGTCAGAGAAGTCTCAAACCTCTCTGTGGTTTCCGTAACTTCTAGCTGGGGAATGAGAATCTTGATTTCAAAACTGCTCCTAAAATTTCAAAACCTGGAGTGGAAACAGAATCTTTTGAAATTCTTGTGAATACACCAAAATGATCATGCCTTGATAGTCTGAGGCACAGGACAGCCAAGTGCCCAGCTTGTTCCTACAAGTGTAGCTTTCCTGCTCTGAATTTGGCAGTCTGTGGTCCTGAACTCACGGCTCCTCCACGTAAGAGACTCCCTCAAGAATGACTGTGTTAAAATTTAAATTTGTGAAGAAACAGCATATTTAAATGAAATTAAATCCCATTGCAGTGTTCTGATCAGCCTTCTGCAGTTCCATGTTCTGGGACTTTCTCTCCAGCTTGAAATCTATATTCACATCACATGGCTGCTTAAAGTGCAGAGCAAAACCTTTCCTCAGCCACGGACTGTCAGAAGTTTGTTCAACCATCCTCCTAAAGCTAATTTGTTTTATTTTAATAGAAGACTTAAGTTATACTAACATACTGTTGGGAAAATAACGAGAATGCTGGCAACAGAACATCTAAATACCAAATCAAGACAATAGATCAATCATTTTTATCATGGTTTCTTTATACTTCTGTGAAATTATAGGTCTGTAAGGGTAGAAGGCTTAATTTTCTAGTAAGCCACTGCCTTTCCTACCTCTCTCCTAAATGCCAAGACACTGAAGTGAAGGCTATCTCACATTTCCTTTTGTTATTTTCCTGGGTGTGAAGAAAACAATTCCATCAATTTGTGAAGCACATTTTTCCCCCATAGCGTGAGGTTTGTTTTACACTGAAATTCAGAAGGGGAAATGAAAAGACACAGAGGACAGAGCAGAATAAAACTCACCAGTGCAAAGAGACAGAATGTAAATATGTGTTGCTATTTGTGTAGGTGTTTATACAGTTTAACACATAACAATGTCAGATAAGCAGACCTATGTGAAAATTTAAATTTCACAGCGCAGAATTCATTCCCACGTCCTCAGACTCGAACGGCACACGTATATACTCAGCAGCATTTCCTCGGTCCTTGTTTTTTAGTCTTTTCTCTCTATCTCACCTTTAATGCCCCGTGCTTTTCGTTTGCCCCAACGATGAAGATTTCTGCCGTATCCTCGGCGTGCTCAGAGCGAGCGCGGACGAACAAGGCTCTGCCAACTTCTGAGACGTTCTTCAGTGCGACCAGAGACCCGTCACCTTCCACCGTAAAGTCTGGGTTAGAAACTTCGAAGTTCAGTTTGTGATTCCCCTTGCAGTCATCAAATTTCACTGGGCAGGGGAAAAAAGAAAGAAAAAGCACGTTATAAGTCTCCACTTTGGAACAGTCTTCAAATGGTTTGATGTTATGGGCTTGTTTACAGATTTTGGGAAGAAATGTCTCTCAATCTAAAGGGGAAAACATTCAAAGTTTTGTATCAGTGTGAGACTAATTCATAAACAAATCTTATGAATATGCACTTTCAGGAGGATGGAGAGGTTTTGACCCTGTTAACTGGGGGTGTAGGCAGTAAACAAAACACTCTGGACATGAACCTTTTGTGATCAATCAAATGCACAGCTAGTTTCACAATTTGAGCAGTAGCAGCAGAGACCTTGTTATCCTCCTCATCATAGCCCAGGATGTCTAAAGGTTCTTCTGCTGGCAAAGTGGTTTCAGGTACTGAGTACCTCCTTATGCTTAGCACTGAATATTTACAGAATATTCAACCTCAGTCCACTGCAAAAGTGTTACATTAAAAAAAAACAAACAAACAAACTATAACATTTCTTACTAACTACCAGGACTATCATACAGTGTATGAGCTGCACTATCAGTATAGCTAAGGATTATGAATACTTTTAATTAAACAGTAGCTGTCAATAATCTTGTCTCACTTTGCATGAAGGGTTTAAAATATTTAGGAAGGCTGGCATAAAAAGAAAAATGTCCCAAAGCACAAAGGTTTGAGACTTTGCTTCAGATTCCTTCTCTGAGTCCAGCAGATTCACTTTGCACAGATCACAGGATAAAATATATGATTAAGATATCTTCACCAAAAACTTGCAATTGCTAAGTTAACTTTTCAGGTTTTGACATCTCTGAGCAATATATTTGCAAGTGAAAGGTTTTTCTGCAGATGATCTGTTCTGTATTCCCTGTCTGCTCCTCAAGTTACTGCTGCTGCAGACTTTTCACTTACCTGTGTGCTCTCACTATTTTGATTTTACATTTCATTTCTGTTGCCTCTTTAAAAACTGTATTACACTTTCAGAACAGATTACAGACAGAGATACAGACTACAGAAAACCACTGACAATGGGCTTGAACTGAATATAAAGCACTTTGCATAACTGTATAAAGTCACTGTATAGACTTCTTGTACTGGGTCATTATTTTTAAAGGAAGAAAAATAGTCCCAGAGTCTCTCGCAGCCTGGCCAATACCTAAATTCTTTCTGACTGTGCAATCTCCCTAAGTGGTCTTAAAGCACTGGCACAATCTCACAGTGAGTGACCACTCAATACTGCCGGGAAGTTGCACAGAAATCCTCTTCATCAATTTTTGCACCTATTTCCAGACATACCAACTGGAAGACAGGGCTGCCAGAGGACCTCGAGGAGATCTTTCCTTTCTGAGTATTCACTGAGATTGAATCCCAAAGTAGAACATGACGGGAAAAAAAAAAGCATTGCTAGCCCTGGAATTTGAATACAACTTCATTTTTATGACAAATATTGATGAGAAAGGTTAAATAAAAAGGTGAACAATGCAAATATCTCAAACATCCAAACGTCAAGACAAGGCACAGAATGAGACATGGGACACTATTTGCCGAAGCAAGAGTGGAGGGTTGGCCTTGGCTGCACCCAGGCCACCACCCAGCCCTCTCTCACTCCCTGGGCTCAGCAGAACTGGGAAGAAAATGAGATGGAAAAGGCAGTGAGTCAAGACAAAGACAGGGAGGTCACTTATTTGGCCATCACTGGCCAAAAAGAACTGACTTCGAGAAAATTCATTTTATTGCAAATTAAAATAGATGTGAGTGGTGAGAAAAGACAAAACTAAAACCACACTGTCATCCTGTCTGGCCCTTTTCCCCAGGCTCAGTGCCACTTCGTCATTCCCAGCCCTTCAGCCTCCTCTCCCCGAGCAGTGGGGGAACAGGGGGAGCAGTGGGGGGACAGGGGGGGCAGGGGGTCACAGTTTGTACCTAAGGGCTCCTCTCTGTGGCTCCCTCCTCCTCACACTGCCCCTGCTCCAGCCCAGTCCCCTCTGCGGCCGCCGCTCCCTCAGGACAGACCCACCTGCTCCTGCCTGGGCTCCTCCAGGGCTGCATGGAATCCCTGCTCCACACCTGGAGACCTTCCTCCTCCTCCTCCTCCTCCTGCCCCTGGGTCTCACACCTCACACTTTGCCCCTCACTCCTTATTCCCAGGCACCGTTTTCCCCCTTTCCCAACCCCGCTGGCACAGTGTCTGTGAGGGCTCAGCTCTGCCCGGCGCTGAGGCCGGCTGGGGACAGCCCTGACCTCCCCTCACAGAGACCCCACAGCCCCCACAGCCCCCACACATCCACCAGGGCAGGAGGAGCCGAGCAGGGATTTTGAAAGAACAAAGCTGTGACCCTGTGAATTCACACTGGACCATCCTCTTCCCTATGACAGTCCAAACTCTGTGACAGTCATCACAGGCTTTGCATAAAAATTCCCCAGCACCTGAAGGATCTGCTGCTGCACAAGGTTTAAGCTCGATTACATGTTTTAACTAAAAACTGCTCCCATTTCCTCTGCTTTACTGGAGGGCAAGAGAGCTATCCTTGGATTCGCAGTGGGACTGCAAACCAGAATTTCACCAGCTCATTTGCCATTTCATTGAATTTTGCTGAAAGCAAAGGGGGATTATAAATAAAAAAGAAACAAAAAGCTCTTTCCCCTCCGATACTCCAATCCCTCCAGACAAACCTATCTCGAGCTGTCATGTGGCAGACTCCTGCTTGCAAAGTCTTGCACTGCAGTGGAACCAGGGAGGAAAAGCCACTGAATTTGGGAGCAGCAGCAGTTTAAAACAATTTCAGAGTGCTCAGGCTGTGCTGCTGCTCACACTGCTCTCCAAGGCTGGGAACTTCGTTCAGAAAGTGTCTCGTGCCCACAGTAGGACTTTGATGGAAGGCTCTCCGTGAGCAAGGCCTCCCTGGTGAACAATGCCCTGCTGCAGTTTATGTTGGTGACATGACAGGTGTTTTACAGACTCACTGCAATCTCCTAAAGCTATCAACCAACAAAAAAGCAAAATTTTCCTGTCACCACAAATGTGGAGAGTTGAAATTCTCTGTAGTAATCACTGGTTAGATACATACACTGCATATCTCTGTACACTGCATAGATCACAGCCTTTATGAATTACAAGTCTTTTCACTTATTTTTTTATTCCCTTGGAAAAAAACCCCAAACCTCAACTCTATAATAATAATAATTAAAAAAAAAATTAAAAAATTAAGCAGGGTATTTGGAAAGTAACTTGTTGCATTGGTGGCATCCCTGCTCATTGCAGGCAATTGGAACTGTATGATCTTAAAAGTCACTTCCAACCCAAACCATTCTATGATTCTATGAATAAATATGTTCTCCTCATAGTCAAAAACTGCTGATGATTTAATAATAATCTATTAATAATATAATAACAGCTTACAACTGGAAAAATTTGGCATTGCTCTCTGGGAAATTATGTCAGGAGTAAAAACTGGTGGAAAAAAAATTACAAAACCTGAAAAAACTATAATGAAGTCATCCCTTAAAACGAAATGTCATAGTTCAGAGCTGTAGCATCAGCCAGCCAAACACTACAGGTCCCTTTCAAGAAAAGGACACACTGTGTTGTACTTCAAAAGGAGGGGGACCCTGGCTGGCAGTTCACTTCTCCCACCTCGCTGCTGAACATTCACAAAGCTGGAGGTTCCTGCCTTGCCGCCATCTGCGTGCACTGGAGAGGTTCAAAGACCACCTGCAGATTTGACACATGGAATCAGGAGAAGTACTTGAACCTATGTTCCCTTGGAACTGGGAATTTAGCAGTTTTACACCTTTTATATTTTGCTCATCTGTTGGTCTTGGTTTATGAAACCCTGTAACTTTTTCCATTAAGGGGAGAAGCAAAGTTGTTTGAAAGTGGAAAACTCTTCTCTTACCCCACGTCATCCTAAACCACTGATGCTTTCAATTCCCAATCCAACCCCAGAAACAAGACTATTTGATGAGGTTAATAGCAAAGAGAAGGAAAGAAAATGGAAAGGCTCTGAGAAGTACTGATATGTAGGAGTGAAATTAGGAGTGGGTGGAAGGAGATGAAGTGATCACAAGGACAGAGAACACTGAAGATTATTTGGCCTAAGGGCCAACAGGGATGAAACTGAAGCCAATTGTTAAGAGAGTCAGAGAGAATTGCAGCCTTAGATAAAATCCCTAATCAGAAGTTAGGAACTTTATCAGAATGATGCTGTCTCCTGGACTGGGCTGACTAGGGAATATTGGGTGAGATTGCATTGCCTTCCCAGCCATTCCTACTCACTGGGAATGTTTGCTTCCTTAAACTCATGTGGCTTCTGGGGAAGAGCCAATGCAAATAACCAAAATTTACAGTACCTGGGCTGCCCATAGCAGGCTCCAGTAACAGCTGCACAGCCAAAGGAGGTGGCCCTGGCACTGACCACACTGACCTGCCCTGTCAGGCACTCAGGAGAGATCTGAGGAGTTTCAGCTGCATCAGCTTGCTCAGATTTCCATCTTCAGCACTACATCTATCCCTTAAACAAACCTGTACATCACTGATGTCCTAAAAAAACATAGCCTGTTAAATAGAGGGCAAATAGGCTTTTTAGTTCTTATTCTCTGGTGAAAAATGTCTTGCTTTTTACATAAGGCCTGTGTACAAATCTTTATGCAGACTATAAAGTGTCATTAATTAATTACTCCTTATTTCCTCCTACTACTAACCAGTGTAACAAGAAACCAGACAGAAGTGTGTGGATATCAAGTTGTGGGAAGCTTCAGATTGATACTGAAGAAAGATTTCCAGCTAACCATCAAAAGAAGGTGCTGAGGATATGCTGAACACTTGACATTTTAACATGAGTTTAACATTTTAACATGAGTTTAATCAAGTAGCAGCTTAATTCAAAAATCATTCAACACCACTTTCAGCACCTGACCCTGCTTCAAACCAAGAGAATGAACTAGGTGACACCTTAAAGTCTTTTCCACATATAAAAGTTCTGGATCTAATTAATATCCCTCTCTTTTCAGGTCCACATTAGGCCTATAATTGTGGCATTCATTCAAGAAAAGAAAAACTCCAAAAATGCAATGAACTGTATCTTACTACACAGCTTATTCATCTGGCTGAGTCCTGGACACCAACCTCTCTCCCAAGACTGAGGGAAATTCGGGCATGGGACTGAGAACTTCTGAACACAAGATGAACAAGCACACAGGAAAATATGAAACAGCTCCCTGTTCTTCCACTGAAAAACAACCTAAACAACCAAAAGTGCTAGGTCTCAAGAAGTTATGGAATATCTGTTTCCAGAGATAAAACATCCTGTTACAAAGAGTTCCTCTAATAAGGTCCTTTCAGATTTATATTTAAACAATCCCCAGACACCAAAAACAGAATAGTTACCAAAATCTGTGTCAGCTGGATGGTGAGCACACGCTCTGGGGACTCTCCCAAGGTTCATGGAGAGCTCCTGCACACTTGCTTTGTGTTTGAGCTTAAGGAGTTTAACGGGACTGTAAACTCTTCACAGCAAAGGCCATTGGTTTGCTCTCTGTCTCTACAGCACTTGCAACAAAATGATTCATGTTTGATACTCAAGGTGCTACACAAGAGCAGAAAATGAATAGTAACAGTTCAGCTCTAGCCCTAAAATAAAATATTAGTAATGCTACGCCAGACGTGACTGGTGACTGTGTCTCGTTGACAAGAATTCAGTGGGCAATTAGAACAATGATCTGATATCTGTTTGTGTGGAGGAGGAGTTCTCCATTTATTGACACGTATATGACTCTTTGGATGTTCCTAGTCGAGCTCCAGCTGCCAAATGAACATCTTTATTGTGCCTAATACGCCACATGGTATGAGACAGGCTCCAAAACTCCGTGCAAGATGAATGAAAATACTGCCAAGCAGCTCCCAAAGAAAAACAACACGAGTGTCACTCATCGCCCTCTGTTCATTTCTCAGCCTCCTATATTAGACTTTTACTCCTTTCTGTAAAACAAGCCCATTCACATGTGAATTGTACAGAATATTTCTGCCCACAAACCAATATTTATTACTAGTAATACCTGCACACATCCCCAGGTATAATACTGACTTTGAGCTTATTATCATCAACAAACCTACTGGAAAAAAGTTTCTTGTGCAAGATCCCAAGTCCATTGCTGTAATGATGGGAATCTGAAGCTGGAAATATTGACCTTTATAGATTTCAGCAAGAAAACTCAGGGTCCTGGGATTCACCATTTCAGTGCATCCCATTCTCACTGCTGTGATAAACCACCTATGTGAAGTTTCTACACAACTGTGATATTTTTGATAATGAACCACAGATGTTTAAAGAATACCATTTTAAAACACTCAAAGGTTAGCAGTTGCATTTCTTGTCAACTATAAAATGAAAACAAGCTGAAATAGATTTGTATTCAAAAGCATATATTAGCTGGTATATTCCTCTTCCAAAGTAATTTTTTTTCCCCTGAGTTTAATTCTCAAAAGTTTAATTTGTTTTGAACAGAAATACAGAATCTGTAATGCTGTCTCTGATGAAACCTCTACAAAAGTATTCTGAATAAATAAAGATACATATTTATCTATAAACACACCCAAACTTACTCAGCATGTCTCTGTGTACAGGTATTCATATTTTTCTATTAGTTGATCATAACTAGCAGCAAAATGGCTCCTCAGTGAGGAAATGTCACACTGAAAATACAGCCTTAATTACTCTATCAATGAAGATTAGGAACCTTTCTGTTCATATAACCTAGCCTTGCTTAAATCAGTGGGAAATTACAGCATCAACAAAATATTACCCCATGTTTATGTTCTTATCCTTTTTAGCGAGTCACTTGAGATCTTATTGGAACCACAAGCCAGAAGCTGTATCTGTGAGAGGTCTAGAGATGCAAGGAAAGTACATTACAGCTGCACAAAGGCAACTCAGCTTCCCAGCCCAGCAGGGATTTGTCAGCTCTGCTCAAAAGTCCTCCCTGCTCAACAACATTAGCAAAATAGAGAAGTTAGACAGAAACTGGTGAGGCTGAGCTTCATTAACTACAAAGGGAGAACAGTGATGGTGGAAGCGAATGGAAATGATTGTGAGAGCTGCTGTTGTGTATAAAACTTCATAAAGTGCCATGACCTGGGGAAGCTCTTGTTAGCGATAAACACTGATGCTGACTGCAAGCTGCAGGAGAGGAGTGGGGAGATGGAACAGACCCCACGGGGTGCTCGTGGCCTGACTCTGGCACAGGGACTCACAGCAGCTCCACACAAACTGCAGGAATGCCAAGATCTGAGAGCCTTCAAGAGCTGAATTAACATGTGGAGAGAATGAAATCTACCTGGAACCAGCACGTCTGGACACCTAAATCCATCCAGGAACAAGAGAGCTGCAGTGACAGCAGCTAGTGGCACAGGAGCTGAGCAACAAAGGAAATCCTGCATTTCAAGCCAACAACACTGTTCACCAGGAGAAACAGCTTCTTCCCCTGCCTTTGTGATGCCTTCAAAATCACCTCTGGAACAGAAGTTTTGGCAGGCAGCCCACAGCCACTGTGTTTCTGCTGTTTCCCTGCAAGAAAACCTGAACAGCAGAAGGAAAAAGAATAGAAAGACAAAAGTGCTGCCCTGTGACACTTTTGGGGGCAGACTAATGTGAGACAAGTCACTGTCAACAGTTAAGTCAGACAGGTTGCTCCTAATGATATGAGGTGGCCATTAATTCATGTCTGAAAGTGCTCTATAAATAATGAATTTATGGCTTAGAAAAAGTACAAGCTTGACTAAAATATTTCTTTACACAAAAATGTTATTGAACATTTAATAAAATGAGTGAAATGAATTTTATGAAAACCCTTTTTGAAGGCTTTTAAACAGTTTAATGCTGCATTCTAGCTCTGCAGTAGAATTGCTACAGAAATCCAACGAGCAACAGTAGGTTATTATCTCCCACTGCACTTTTATGATTTTCTTGTGTTTATATAATTTCCTTATGTGCCCCTGAAGTAAATTACAATGATGACTTATTTAGCATCCAGATAGTCAGAAACTGAGGAAACCTGAGCAACAGCACAATGTTCATCAGAACATAAAAAGAATTAAGACAAAAACACATTTATATTCAACTTGTTTGGAAGAACAAGTACTAAACAACAGACTTCATCCTTGCACACACTTATGAAGTCTACAAAAATAAACTGATTACCTAAACCAGAAAACATCTCCGTGTGACTTATGAAGGGGGATCAGAGTTGTGCAGAGCCCTGTTACAATGCAGAAATTATGCCAGCAGTTCATCCAGTGGGCACTGGGCTGTGGATATCTGCCCTTTGGAGAACAGCCTCTCCACAGGAGAAATGGCACCTATTAATAGTCACAGCCTTTTCTGTGCTGTCACAGTTCATCACAAATATTCATCACAGACAGGAGAGAAGTTTCCTGTAGATGAAGAAAGACAAGGGATTTCACCCAGAAATCACTGCAGTGAAAAGGTGTGATGTTTTTACCGTAAGAATGACATTGGTCTCTTTCCTGCACCTCCTCTCTACCACCAAGAGCCCTTGCAGAGCTGGAAAATTGTTAATAACTTGACATTGCACAGATCACCTGAGCCATAAGTGATGGTTGACTGAAGGCTCCCTCTGCCTCTGTGTCATGGTTTTGTGATTCCAGAACCAGTGACTCCCTCCCCTCTGAAGACCCACGTCACCAGTTCTCTGTTCTGCCTCTCTCCTCACCTTCTGTACTCAACACTGCACTTTGGCATCTTTTCAGGTCTCACCAAGCTCTGCCTCTCCTCTCCTGGCACATCACAGCACCACTTGTCTGGATATCAACAGCACAGCAGGTACCCTGGGCTAGAGCTGGACAACCCTGCCTTAAAACCAGAAGCAACACCACTTGTATCAGCCCAGCTCTGAAGCAAAATGCCTTTGCCTTGCAGCTTTGGGGTTCCTGGTTGGGATTCCAGTGAGTATTTGCACAGAGTAGGATATGAGCAGGGTGGTTCATCAGCACCAAACTCGAGGATTCCTGCCTTTTTCCTCACGTGTCACTGCCTCTTCTGACCTTTCCCTCCTGTGCTCCCTCCTTCCTTTCTCCTAGAAAGGGAGATCCCTCAATGGCCTCTCATGATTTTCAGCAGATTTATTCTAGTAACAGGGCTCCATCAGCTGTCTCTGGCTGCTTGAAATTACAGGACAATTCAAACACTTCAATCAAAAGGGAAGGCATTCCCTCCTCCCCCAGCAGACTCCGGCTCACATTACATGATACCTTCACATATCATTTTACTGCCCATTGTCTTATTTAGGGTGAAAATCTAATCAAGTGGAAGGAGTTGTAATGAGCTGTTCTCAGTTGGAAGTTTTCTTGACTTATTCATTACAACACAGACGTGTTATTGACTGATCTCCTGGGTCAGTGGCTGTGTTATAAGGCACGGCAGTGCTGCAGCTTCTGTTCTAAACCCCAGAGAAAAATTATTGTTTCAACAAACATATGATGCCAGAGAGTGTGTCTGAACAAATACGAAAATCAAAAATTTAGATGTTGTATCACAGGCATTGATCTGAGCACAACACACAGTTGGGTTTAACTGGAGCTGCTGCCTCTGTAAATGCAGAGGACACAGACTGACACTGCATTTGTGGAGCTGCTGTCACATCTGTGGAGGAATATGACATGTCACTGTTAATGCTGCATCGATTCTGAGCAGCCCAAATGACCCCAGATATTTAGAAAACACTCTTTTTAACTTTGTTGATTACAGAGAAGGGGTTTCCCATTGCAACGTAAATGATCGATAATATTCTATTTTAGCAGATTTACATAACATTTTGCCAAGAACCCCAGGAGACCACGAGATTAAATTAAGTTTACATTCTTACAAAATCTTCACTGGCAGAGTCTGAGACACAAACAGACAAAATCAAAGACATTCCAATGCATTCAGTATGTTTGTGGCTCTGCAGATTGCTGTGAGAAGCTTGTCGATCTGAAATTAATTGTCCCCTATAACGGAAGGAGATAGACAAAAATATGAGTTTGTACAAGAATTCCCAGAGGGATATAATGAATAATGTCCTCTGAATCCTGGCTGGATAAAGCTGGAAGAAGCAGTATACTACTGACCATGAATGTTCTTGTCTTCTGCACGTGCAGACACCTGATCTTTGAGCAGTCACCTGAAGTGTGAGCGAAATCAAATTCCTCGATGTATGTAATTTATTGAAAACTAATCAGTTGAGGTTCCATTCAGGAGAAAAAAAATCAGCATCCCAGGAGATTTAACTATATAAATAAAATGCTATCAGCAGATGTCAAAAAGTAACAACAAGCACTCACTCACAGGAAACAGCCACAGTGCAAGCAGCACAGAAAGTACCTTATTTACACCAGGATGTGTTTCAAATGCCTCCAAAGCCACAAATTTATTTAGCAAAGGTTTTCCATTAACTAGACAATTAGTCAAAGGTCATGGGGATATTTTTCCTCCAGTTCACAATTAAAACTGTTTGTCTTCAGGATGAGTTTGTTATAATTACAGTGATCTGTCACTTCTTAATGTGATCTGTCATAACTTCTTTTTTCCTGTTTTAAGTTGGTTTTCTTTTTTAACGGCACAAGCTTCTGTCAACACTTAATTAACGTCATTTTTACATGAGTTTTAAGTTAATCTAATAGAAATTATGATATATTCTTAGATGAACAGAAGGTTCACTGTTATGCCCAAGTTTACATTAGCTTGAAGTGTGGCCATTAGTAGAAAAGGCAAATAAATGATAAAAATGAAATATGGGGTCTCACTGGAGAAATAGATGCTTTCTATTTCTATTTTCTATTTCTAAAAGAAGGCTGCTCCTTCAGTGGGAAGTTCAAATAACTCAGTGATTTGAGGCTGGAAGCAGAAATTATTACTGCAAAAAATATCTTTTGTTCTACACCAGACCCCTGGCAGCTGCTCCCACCCTCATACCCTTGCTTTTATCAGAGATGGGAGAAAAAATATTGCTGGAGATATCTGCCTGTCTCTAGCAGTGCATGGAGACAAGAGGTCAAAGGGCAGGAGGTTTTCATTAAATAAGCTCTCAGTACCCAGTGCTTTTTGCACATTACCCACAGACACAATATTGCCTCCACCTCCTCAGTCTTGGGTCCCGCTTTCACCTCGTGTGTGAGATGACAGCTAATCTGGGATTCAGCTCCCTGCTCCCTCACTATCCTAATAAGAAGCAAAACTATTGGCCAGGAAATGTTAAAAACGCCCCAAAACATGAGCACCTACGTCCAGCTGCCCTTCTTTTGGAATGGTATCAGCAGACATGTACAATAATATTTTCCTAACAGGCATCCCCAGGAACAAAGCTTTCCCGTTGTGCCATGTGCAGCTGATTTCCAAGGAGCTCTGGGTGGTGGGAGTTTGTTTCAGAAATAGAGAGTGACGCATCGTTTACAATGCATAAAAGGAAATGAGAGTGAGTAATAAATCCACTGTGCAATATTTTCCTTTCAAAATGGATACTGTAGGTTGCTGGCCTATTTTCCCAGCTGCTGAATGAGTAATGCCATGCCTAAAAATCTGCTCAAACCATTTATTGTGTAGATTGTTCAACTTTCCCAGTGAGAAACTGAAACAAGGTTCCTCCCATTTTCAGGGGAAAATCTTGTGGTTTCTTGTCTTCTCCATCAATGCATCTGACAGAGAAATAACAGGTACTCTTAGTGGTTTTACCAAGTTCTCTCAAATGAATTCCCTCAACCTTTCTTTAAAGCAAGCAGTATAAAGCTGATTTCTCCAGACAGATCTGATAAAAGCTCAAATAACAGACCTATAATCCTTTTCAGCCCTCAGTCCAAAAATCAGACACAGCTTCTGAATAGCTTCTCAGAATGCCTTCAAAATCTAAATTGCATTTAATTTCTCATAATTCTCATGAAATGAGTTGGTAATTAAGCTTTTGTTTTACTCAAGTAACAAGCCAATTCCAACACACAGATCATTGTATAAACCATGTAAAAAAAAATCAGATGCTTAATTGCAGCCTGCTAAAGAACAAAACTCCTGAGAATAACAAGGAAAGCCACCTCTCAAAACTCAGTTGGATTTTAAACTTGCTAAACTTATTCTCATCTGTTTCAAACAATATCAGTGCTTGAGTAACAGTTGCAGAACCAAATAACCTTGGTTTGAATTTTGACTCGCACACTAAGATCAGACAAGTCGCACTGCTGACAACAATGTAATTAAAATTGCACCATGTAATCTTGCTCGGCACAGTCATTCCCAGAACGGTTTCTATTCACATCAAACACAGGCTTTTATACTTTAAAGAAAGGCAGGCTTTGGCATCTTCCACAAAAGAACTGACCTGAGGGGAAGTATATTCTGTCAGTCAGGATCATTTATAAGCAACCTGAAATTTGTTTACGTAGATGAACCAAGGAAAGGCTATCAGGCTACTGAAGTTTCTGCCTCTCTTAATAACTAAAGAATAATGAAAAAAACCCCAAACAAACAAAAAAAAACACAACAGGAAACACGTACAGCACAACAGTAATTATTTGATGATCTAGGTGACACTGGTGTTCATGTTTGCTACTTAAATGGGTGGCATTGCCACACGTGCTCAAGTGGTATTGTATAGGAAACAAATGACAGTGAAAAGTTGTGTCCACTACTTGATATGATCTGTGTTTCAAATATACACTCTGCTTCAGAGTGCCATTTGCTGTTGTGTGGTTGTCAACCAACCCGCAGTTTTCATCCCTGCAACCACAAGCTAAGATTGGGATCAATGCAGTGTTTGATTCCAAGCCTTTTTGTCAGCCTTGGGAACGTGGATCAGGCTGTGACTGACAGTTTACACAGAAACCTGTGACCAATAAATAGTATTTTTTCCTTATATTAAACTCCACAGTCAACAAAAGAGTGCAGTGAAAAGCCATCTGAGCCAACTTCCCAGATATGATCACCCACAACGAGGACTGTGCAGAAAAAAGCATTACCTGAAAAATGAAAACAGAACAACTCTAGTGTGGGGATTAAGGACACCAGAATACCCCTGGGGAATAAGATTTCTTTTCAGTAATATACTTTTACATTATTTCTGATTTGTGTCATACTCGTTTTCATGTGGTGATGGCACTGGACACAGATTAGACAAGATGCTGCCTTACCACACAGCAGTTGTAGGTTAATTAACAAGTCAGTATTGTAGCTAAAATTTCATTACCAGATAATCTCTTAGATTTAATAAATAACCCTAAAACTAAGTGAATTCCCTCTGCCATCATAGTTGCCACCACAACAAAATTTGCTGGTTGTTCAGTGGCAGTTCTACATCCACTCAATTTCTTTTTATCAATTACTACTTTCATTTTTCCAAGTCAGGTAGAATTAAAAAACATGATTTCTTGTCTTCCTTTATCTCCCCTTAGGCTTGGTATAGGTGCCACTAATTGCAAACGCTCTGATGAGTGCACTGAGGATTAGTCATATAGATTTCCTAGGCTCTCACCTGCCTTTGCAGCATTAGAATGCAGAAACCTCAGCACATCTGTTTGAGTAAATGTCCCTTTCCTTTCACATTAGAATAACTGCAATGATTATAATGCTTACGAAGCTTAAAGAGGTGAGATAATAATCAGTCAGTCTTTACTTTCCTCCTGGTTATAAAGCCATTAAAAAGAGGAAAAAAAAATACAACTCCCCCCAAACCACTGAATCTGTGCATTTTTCCAGCTCATGTGCCCTTCCAAAGCATTAGTCTCTTGTGACAAATAAAGCACCATCCTTCTGAACGCTGACATTCCTCATTTCTGTTCCACTTTGCTCATGGCTACAATCGTGACACACAAAGAATTCATTTGGGAAACACGATTCGCCAAAAGTTTTCAAGCAACACGATGTTATATATTTATGCACGTGGCTGCTTAGCAACTTCATAGTAGTTCCATCCAGGAACTGAGGCGTAAATAAATAATTATGCTGTACCAGAGAGTGAAAGGGAGACATTTATAGATTTAGGAATAGAAAGGTTATCAGAATTCATCGCCTAGCAACAGATAAGATATCATCAGCTCCCCTGTCTAGCACGCACCCAGCAAGAAATGTATTATAAACTCCGCTGACAAGTGAGTTAACTTGGGAGTTTGAAGTTGAAACGAACTCTAGAGCTAATTAAACTTAGCTCAGTGCTTCTGTGGGCTGTGTGTTTGCATTTCAGTACATGCTTTATCCTGGAATAAACAGTTGCCATTCACTCATCCACATATTCCAAAGATTCCAGGGAAATGAGAATGCAGAAATGCCATCCACTTTCTTATGGCTCCCAAGGAGTGGAGACTGATGAGGTAACGCCTGGAAACGCAGCGCACAGAGGCGGTTCTGGGAGCCCTGCAGACTCTGAGAACACGATCAAACTGTGGCGTCAACAAGGCTCCCTCAACACAACTTTGGGGATGATTCCAATGCAAAAGCTTGGTTTTACAACTCCACACTTGTCTTAAACATTTCAAAGTGATGGATGTAATTATTCACTGGAATCATTTAACAATAGACTAGAACTTGCATCAATGAATATTAACTAAAAATAAAATTAGTTTTCAAGTACCAAAGGCTTTGTGTGTTCAGCCTGATAGACAACTTTCATTCCCTCCCTCCCCTTCTCTTTCCCCTCAGTGTTTTGCATAAATTCTCTATTATTACAAAGCCCTGCTGTCTGGAAACTGATGATACTTATTACTGCAGAGGCAATGCCTGCTGCTGTACTGAAATGTAGAGTGATATAGGTGCAGTGCTACCATTATACTTTAAAGTTTGTCATCTTGTATAATTTTTGGAAAGCAATTCTTAATCATCACCTCCAAGACCTTTTTTTTTTGCAAATCTCTTCATTAAAATTTCCTTTCAAAGCTGAACAAAACCAGATTTCGTTACAACCCTGATAGATATCCAAGAATGTTTTGAAGTCCTGCCAGAGACAAGTCTGGAATGAGAATGTTCTTTACCGGGGAAGCTTTCACAGAAGAGCAAATTACAGAGAGAGAGCTGGATCCTGAACCGGCATAAACAGCACATTTCCTACACCTGGAGCAGTTATCCCAGATATATCCCCATTCCAACATGGGAGAACATTTCCTTGCAGCAGAAATTGGAGACCAGCAGCCCCGGCTTAGTGAAAGTAAATTACCTGGCCTGGACAAGCAATCAAGAAATAAAATACAGACTCTTTACATTCTCCCTCATCTGTGCCTGCCTTTGAAGAACAAGATTTTCTGCTATTTGCACACTCAGCACCAAGGAGGAACGAGCTCAGTCTCTCAAGGAAGTGTTTCTCTTGCCATGATTTCCAGCTCACCTACCTTCCACCTGCTCTCCTTTCCACAGAAGGCTCCTACACAGCAACTGATAATGAATTGTACTGCTCAACTTAGTTACCTTTCCAAAGTTGTTTCCCAATTCTGCATTCCTCCTCCAGCTTTCCAAACCATCACAGGAGTAAACATTCTTTTACTACTGCATTCACTTGCTCTTCCAGCAAGTATCAGTAGGATACTGCATTTCTCTCTCTTCTTCTGAATGTGTCTAGAAAACTCTCCTTGGAAGCCACGGAAAATAAACCACCATTTACCTGAATTAACATATCAGGGATTCCAGGTGCTATATCTGGGAGTTGCTCGTTTGAGCTCACACAGCCAGTCAGTTCCATGGAATCATGGAATCAGCAAGGTTTGAAACAACCTTTAAGATCATAAAGACCAACTTTTAACCCAGCACCACCACCTTGTTCCCCACTAAACCATGTCCTCAGGTGACTTATCCACACGTTTTTTGACCACTTCCAGGGATGGTGACTCCACCTCTTCCCTGAGCAATCTGTTCACGGAATAACATCAGTGGGAAAAATCAAGAAGCAGCAATTAGATCCTGCAGTGTGTTACAACCTTCTGGGTAAGAGCCAAATGGAAAAGAAATGCTCATATTCCAAAGGAAAGTGTTACTGGTCAGCTGAGCAAGTTCTTGAATTCTTAGGCCATGGGACAGATGGAGATTTCATTAATGGTGAGAGTTGTTCCTACATGGCAGAAAATGCACCCAAAATGAGCACTCCTGGTGCTGGGGGTCACATGGGAGCTTTTTAATTCTGCCTCTGTCATTTATTCCATGCATGATTTTTCATTCTAGGTGAAACAAAACAAAACAAAAAATTAATATTAAGAATATTTTTTTAGTTTAAGCAAGGGGAAGGAAAAAAAATCCAAAAAATCCCTCAGATTTTCAAATTTAAGCAAATTTCTGGGCCAAAAAGCAATTGTTCTCATATGTGCATAAGGATAGTTATGAGGCATTACCCCAGTAAACTGGTATGTGATACTGCTTGAGAGTTACATCAGAAACAGTATTTATAAAAAGATTTATACATTTACAAAAAATACAAAATCACCAGGACCCCATTAAAAACCCACCACCTTCCAACCAGTGGAAATATTTAGTGCTCTTTACCTTGTTTCAAGTACCATGCGAAGCAAACCAGAGAAACTATTTCTCTATTACTTTTTTTTTTTAAACAGACCCAATATCCATTCTGTGTGGAAACAAACACTGGTGATGTGTAAATTAACTTCTTGTTTATTAAAATAATATCACATTCCCACAGGCACAGAAGGGAATTAGGGATTTCTCTTTTCAGATCTTACCTCCTCCATAAATCTTAAAGGTTTATACATAATTAATTAAAAACTGTTTCAGTGTATAACTCATCATTACATATATCAGCTAACACTTCTCATTAAGGCTGCAGATTTTGCAACTGCAGCTGCTGCATGGCAAAAAAAAGGTTCTTTTTACATGTATCCTTCATAAAACAGCCTATGTTGCAGATTCCCATTGTTTTGCTTGTGGGTTGTTGGTGTTTTTTTTTCCCCTGGCAGATATTTACATTTCTGCTGTTGCTTTAAGGCAGCATTTACCTGAGGAGCAGGAGTTCAAATCCAGCCTTTTAAGAAAGCCACCCCCCCAAAAAAAAAAAAAAAGAAACTTCTTAGCAAACATCAGAGCAGAGCAAATAATTCACCACCATCATTTATTTATTGGATTTGCCATTTATTTTTTCTGTTCGCCACAGATTGCTAAATTCTTATATGTAAATTATTCATGAATCTCTGCCAATGCTTCTTCCATTTAAATTGCTATGAAAATGGAGCTGCAATTATTCAGATTTCAACATTGGCTCTCTCAGGTTTTTGGAGGACTGGTTCTGTTCTGTGATTGGTTGCAACTTGCCAATTTGGAAGACTTTTCAAACATTACACTTGAGTACACAGTTCAAAATTTACTTTGTCAGTTCTATACTTGCAATTTGTGCTCTGAATATAATGTTTTCTGACATTTCCATACTGACAAAAGCTCTAGTGTAGACACAGCTATATCTTGCTTCAATGGGCATTTCAGTGGCATTATTTCAGTCATTTTCAGTGCCAGAGCCATTACCAAAACAGCGTAAGACAGACAGAAGAGGGTTTTGACATTAACTGCCTCTGTGTTTCCTGCTATTCATAAAGGTGTCTGAGTCAGTAGGGCTTTGCTAACAAGCCCAGCTTGTCTCTGCTCAAGCCATCCTTAAATTGTGTACCCAGCCCTCCAGGGAGGAACACAACAGATCACACCCCTGGAGCCCAGCAGGAAGGTAAGGGGGTGGCAAAGAACAGTCCTTCCAAGCAGTAGGTGCAGACCTCGGCTCTCTCCACCCGGGAGAGAGAACTCTGCCAGAAGGAACTGTTAATCACTTCAGCTAAAGCATCTTGGCATCCCATCAGGCCAGCCCCAGACAGAAGTCCTGGTTCTTCTCCAGCACCCAGAGCTCATGGGTGTGCATAGTGGGAAACCCTCACTGCTGCCCTGCCAATCTCTGCCGAAAAAAAGAGGTGGGGAAACTTAGGGATGCTGAGAAAGGTCACTACCAAATCAAACCCAGAGTTCCCCTAAGGTAAGATGAGGCTGAGGGGTTCTCATTCTTCAGTTTCCTTGGATTCTGTCTCTGGGTTTCACTGCACCTGCTTCTAACACAAGTGGAAGGGTGAACAGGAGGAGTAATTCACCTCAATATCACAAGAGGTGAATTGTGATTCAAGAGTGAACACAAGAGTGATTCACCTCAATATCACAAGAGTGCTGAAGACCACACAACATTTTCATCCCAAAATCTCTGCAGCCACCTGTGCTGTGAATTTACATTGGCACTTTCATTATTAAAACTGCTTTGTGCCCAGTGCCCCTCCTGTTGATGGGCAAATGCCCTGAGGTTAAACAGAGATCAGGAGGGACAGGCAGAACAAACAGAGGGACAGAAAACACTGCAAGTTTCAAAATGGCAGCTCCCCATTCTTCCAAGCTTTTCTACAAGTTTACTTTTTCCCATCCCTTTTCAGGAGATAGGCCTTGGAAGAGAACGATTACAACAGGATCTCCCAGTGTTAGCAGCAATGCCTTTTACATTACAGAGTCTCATCTCGCTTCACGAGATTGAACAGTGTTTGCAAGCCAGTAAAGCCACATCACTTACTGTAATACATCCCTCTCTGCCCCAAACAGTAAGCTCCAGCAGTGATGGAGGGGGTACTCAGTTGAAAAGCTCCAGATATGAAAGCCTCAGCTTGTGAAATGAGGATAGATTATGTACTACACTCACACCGCTCGTTTTGGGAGCCAAGTTTACCCAAGAAATGAACCTTTGTAAAGGTGCAGACAAAATACAGTCAAAGGAAGAGCCATATAATCTAAAATTAAATCTATTGTAATCTAAAAAAACTCAACCTGAAATTACATAAAGAATTGTAACTGGGATTTAGAAACAAAGCATTTTTTAAGAGGATATATTCTGTAGAAGTTTTGCTTTGAAGTCCCTGGGCAGCACATCAAAGAGGGAATATAGCATGCTTATTCTCCAGGGATGGTTCTTAAAACATCAGGGAAACTGTATTGGGGACACATTTTGCCACTGCTCTCAGCAGAGCAAACACACACAGGCAGGTTCTGTGTGTTGCCTTCAACAAAGATTTGATCAAATCACAGCTATTTGATAATATTGCAGCACTAAGAGCAGCATCGGTGCTACAGAGCTGGGAACGAGTCACCTCTCTGCTAAACCAGACATGGGAACACAGGATGTCACCCAGGGAATTATCCCTTGGGCCCCCTCACTGGGACCACTTGGAAGAAAAGTGCATTCTGTGTGATTTCTTTTAGTAGCATCAAGGATTTTTTATTTTTTATTTCCCAACAAGTGTTTCAATAATATTTCAACAGTACCTGGATGATCAACCTGACTGCTTTTGGAGCCCAGATACTTATTAGAGGAGCAGAAGTCAATCAGTTAAATTAAAAATAAAATAAAAAAATCTAGATGGTGCGTTGCAAAATTTTGTGCAAGCCACTTATGCCGCAGAAAATTGATTTTCCCCCAGGTTCTGCAGCTTTGCACTCCCTTTTGAAGTACAGCAGCCAGATATATTTTGCTACATATATTTCTCTGAGCTAGAGCCCAGAATGGTTTTTATATTCTGCTGAACATTTTCCAGCTGATTAATGTTATGTTTACTAAACCATAAATATAGGATGATGCCTCCTTGAAGAAGTGATTTAACTTTTCTCCGCTATTTTTGTAAATTGTTTTTGCTGTGTGTTTTTAAATAAATGGTGTAAACATAAAACTCAAATCAGATCCCTGCTTTACATTTTGGAGACGTTTTCCTTTTTGATAATGAGCAGTATCAAAACAGCAGTACCCACCCTATGTACAAACACAGCTCGGATCTTGAACACACAACTCGTGCTGAAGTTTAATACAAACTTAATAAGTTATTCAATAAAACAGAAAAATATTGTGTAATTAAAGAGCTGACAATATAAAAGGTTTTTTAAGTAGAGTCTGAAGTTTAGTGGCTTCTCCATGTCCTTTCTAGGAAACCTTCTCTGCTGCCACAAACACAGCCTGGCTTTTCTGTTTACATTTCTCACTTCAGAGGGATTTGGGCCACACAATTTTTGTCTGCCTTTATGTGGACACTGGAATACTTCTGGTTTTACTTTCTCACACTAAGAGGATACTCATTCTTGCCTGCTGCAAGTTCCTTTGTTCCCACTGGCAGAACTGATTACTAGCCTTGAGCTGTGATCCCTAAAGGCAAAGGGGCTTTGCACCTGTCTCAGAAGGTTTGGATTAGGCTGGAATTGGAAAATTTTGCTGTTGAGATGTAACTGTGCTGACATTCTTTATCAGAGGGTGGGGAGGGCCTGGCACAGGTTGCCCAGCTCTGGAAAAGCTCAAGGCCAGGCTGTTTGCTCTGAGCAACCTGACCTAGTGTTGGAATGTGCTGAGCTTTAAGGTCCCTCCCAACCCACACTAGATTCTAGGACATGCCAGTCTTCACAAAAACATTTTTCCTTCTCACCTTTCTTGATTTTCAGAACTATATGTTGGTAAGGCCCAAAATAGAGAGGTACTGGAGGAAATGGAGAGCTTTCAGGGCCAGTGCAAGACACCCCTGGCCACACTGGGTCCTGTGGAAATATCATCCTTTGAACTTGCCCACAATATCCCTATGCAAGAAAATGTCTTTGCTAATGATTTTACCAATCCAAACCAAGGTTCCTTTCCAAAACTCTTTATGTAACAACTAATTTCTCACCTCTGATTTGGACATTTTCTACACAGCTCAGTCCTTTTCCCCCTGTGCTCAGCATTCAGGATTTTGTGTAGTGTACAGATTATAAACAATGCTAAAATTAATTTGTATCTCAGCATTCAGCTTCACCCCGACTTAATCATTCTGCTGTGTGTTTACTTAGATAAATGCTTGACAATGTTATTGACACTTCAAAGAAAATAAGCCACTTTCTTTATGCACATACATCAGCACTGCTCACATTCACCAAAAAAAAACAGAAGCAGAGAGGGATAAGATCAAAAATAATCCCAGCTTAATCCAAATTCCATTTCCCCAAATTTGCAAGCATTGTAGTGCAAATATTTCAGTAAATTATACTATTCTGCCCTCCAAACAGCAAGGAGCCATGAACAACAATCTGATTAGTCAGGCCCTGTTCTGAATGGCATTAAAATGATTTGTTTTTCTCCCACCTCTCCACTCTCTCTCATTTGAGAGCACCGTTCATTTTAGTCCTTGAATAAACTCCATTCCAAATAAACTGATGACTCCTGACAGTTATTGGGGAAAACAAATTGTTTCCAGCAGAAACAAAGAATCCAGCAAGGTAGTAGTAAATAATCCTTTTTTTTTTTTTTTTTTTTACTAAATGAATTGATTTTTCTGCATCAATACTTTCAGATCTTACATTCGGGTTAACATGGTAAAGGAAATCTTCATTTTTCTGCAACAGTATTAAAGCCACATTTTTTTACCTGCTTTACCTAAAGCTCTGTGATACAACTGGGGGAAAAAAAGAAAAAAAAACAACCTCAAGAATCTTATTTTCTTTTAATATCAAAGTACAAGCATTTCACAGAAGCATGTTATGTTTAGTTTGAAAATTCAGAATAAAAGAATGTTTTGTTTCCCTCGTTTTCGACTGTACAGATTCATTGCACTTTCCTCTTTGCTTCAATTCATGTCAACAAGCTCTTTGGGCTCCTACCCAGACAGAGCTTTCATAAATTTATCCAATACTGATGTTATTCAGAATTTGGTGAATATGCAAAGCAAATGTTTTGTCATCAGAACTACTGGTTGTTTTGATGTCTTTACAGTAATGTTTCTGCTTTTTGCCATTGTTGTTTCACAGCTTTGAATTCTTATCCAGATCTAAAAGAAAGTAATCTCTTGTTTGTGATTATTTATTTATTTTTTTACAAAATTTGGACATTCCTGTTGGACAGAGATTTTTTTTTTCAAGACCAGGTTCTGTTTGTGTGATGGCCTCTTAGAGCACTGCAAGGCTAAAACAGGGCAAAATGTGAAGAATAAGCGCTGATCTGTGCAGAAAAAAATGAATGCTACTCAACAGAGCAGCTTCTTAGCCTCTAAATCTGACATCCATAACAGAACTGACAGTATTATCAAAGCTAACCTGGTAATATAAGTTAGGTTGGTGTCTTAAGTGAAGGAAACAAACTGTTATTTTGCTAATGCTGATGTACAGACATACATTCTCCTGGCCATTAACAAATTGAGTCACTAAATACTACAACTACCAGATTCCCTAAAAAAATGAGGGGCACTGCAGCTGCATCCAATTCATTTGATGTAATACTGAAACACTGAACAGTAAAACTGGGGGGACTCAAAATCAGAGTTTATCCTCTTTGGCTTTGCCATTTCAAGTGTTTGACTCGGTGGGGCCCAAGTGGACGTTTTTAAGTTCTGGATCCCACTGTCTGCAACAGGACAGGGGGTGTTACTTGAACTGGCACAAGATCCCAGGAACTGTACCCAGGCTCACAAGAACATCTGCAAAGGTGTTTGATCCGGGTTTAACAGGTGATCTTTCGTGCAGAGCCCACAGGGGAGGTGCCTCACCCACATTTCAATACCACTCCCTGGCTTTGGGGACCCAGACTATGGCACAAGAGGTGATTTTCCCTCAGATTAACCCAGTGGATTAGTAAACTGGGATCTCTCCCCCCTTATCACCCCTTGCTCATTCAAAACAAGCTGCTGCTGTGGAAGCAGTTGCAGTCCTGCCTCCAGTACACATATTTTTCCACTAGCACGTGCTCACACTTACACATAAGTACCACCTTCATTTACTTTGGCGTTTGCTTAGAAGTGCTGTGTGATTTAAGGACAAAACATTGATATGACCACTCAGCTGTCAGCAGCCATCCCAACCCGACAATACCTCCCACCCACACTGCACATCTGATAGCAGAAAGGTGCTGCATAACATCAGCACCTGCACTGGCAATATTTGGAGGAATATGTTATCAGTAAGTGCTTTTCAAGTCAAGTTTTTCTGCTCACTTTATTTAGCTGAGCAGTCTTTTTGAGAAAGACCTTGTCAATATTAATTGAGTGTGATTTTAAACTATGCTTTTTTTAAAGTGTGCTGGAAATTGTAGGTGGAATTCCCATTGGTGGAGCATTGAGCACACTTCTAAAATAATATATAAACCACTTAATTATGAATATCAATAACCACAATAAGCTTCTGAAACATTTTCCCATCTTGCCGTGCTTGAAATCTCTTCTGCCAAAACATTCAGAAGTACCAGTTTTAAAGCTCCCACTGCTTATTCTGTGCTCTGCCATTAGTTATGTGGTTTCCTATAATTTGGCAGAAAAAAATTATTCAGTAGAGACGCTGCCAAATGTGGAGTGTGCCTGCAAATATCTCCTTTATAATAAACACCGACAGTGTGGGATCCACTTGAAACTTTTCCCCGATGCTTATCAAATATTTAATGAGTCCTGAGCGAAGAGCTGGTGATGTTCCCAGGAATCTGTGGTCAGGAGACTGGCAGTCACATCTGACCTGTCTGGTTTCTCCATGACTCCAACCCAGCCATCACTGAATGTGTAAATACGAGTCATGTTCGTACTCTGACTCCCAACTGCAAAGTGTGGCAGCATCTTCCCCAGTCTGAACACTTTTACAAAACACACCTTCCCCCAGAGTTCATCTGGCACTCCCTGGAAAAGCTGGGGCCAGCGATAAGATCTGCTGTAAAGTCCTAATATATGTAATTAACACTGAAGCAGTTGTGTGAGTGCTCCCCTCAGTCACAGGCACAGGTGTCTGTTTGCACACCTCACGGCTCATTGTGTATTTGCTCACCATAATTACTTGCGTACCTTTGAGAACTGCCCAGCTTCGGAGCGTGGGAAGTCCTGAAAACCTCTGTTTGTTTGTTTTTAGCACAGAAGAGTTTCTTTTCCCTGTCACTAGTGTTGCATGCAAGCAACTGGGCCTTCAGATAAGGCTGAAAGATGTTTATCCTCCAGGAATGCTGCCGCAAGTGTTAATTTAGGGAGTTTAAAAACACACCAGGTTGCAACATTTACCTAACTCTGAACAACTGATCAGGTTTATCAATAAAACCCAAGAAACAGACCCAATTCAGATGTTAAGGACCATGGTAAAAGCTTCATACAAATCCACCTGGCTAATAACAACTAAAAACCAAAACCTCTTGTGTTAATTTCTAGAAGCAAACACTTCGGAATTTTATCACAGATTCTGCTAAACTGCAGCAAAACAAAACAAAACAAAACAAAAAACCACAACCCAATCTCTGAGCTTCAATTAGTTATTTATTGTGCTCCAGTTATTTATTGTGCTCTTCCCCTGTGAGCTTTTCAGTGTGTTATGCATTAAGGAATTGCAGAGGATGGCTGCCTGACTATATTTTCTATACACTTGACAGCTGCTTTCAACACAGTGTTGTTAACTTGAACCTGCATTCAGTAAGTCTCTTTCTTCATTATTGTGAGCAGCACATTACAGTCTATTTTTGCTTAGCACCTTTCTTTCCTTGCTGACTGTTCTTCATGGATAGTTCAGGCTTTATCAGCAATACCTGCTTTGTCAAGTGCTCCTGAAACCTGGTGAGGTGACCAAAGAATGGTGGTGGCTGGAGAAGACACTCCCCTGGAGCAACAGGTTCTTGGTCTCATCAGCACAAGGGTGTGTTAACCCAGCAGAACTCAAAACCAGCTCACCACACAGGGACTAGGAATAAGTATCCTGATAACTGTGAAAAGTGTAAGACTTATTTGGCATGGAGCATTCAATGCAACATTCCTAATGTTCCAACAGCAATCAGCCATCCACAGCACTGTTCTCCCAGAAAAAGGCAAGACTTGCAAAAAAAAAAAAAAAAGGATAGGGAAGCTCTCATCAAATATCTCCAATGGGACTGAGGCAGCAGCACTTCAATACCATCAAAAATGGATCAGCTTTCCCACTGACTATCCCTCCAGGAATGGTGGAAAGTGAATTCACGGGCTCTTCCACCCTCCAGCCCTCTGAGATGTGCAAGGTCACTGCACGCTGCCTTGGGAACATGCTGCCTGCCATGCTTGTTTTTATTGTGAGGGCAAATGTTGTGTGAAGAGGAGGAATAGCTTGGCAAATACCAATGAATGGAAAACAAAGGAGAGTTTTGAGGTCTAATTCTTTCCCAGCCAGGCACAGGGAACACACAATTTTATGCAGCACTGCATAATATATCCTGAGTTGATCACAAGCTATGAAAAAAGTACAAGTTCAGAAACAAGATATTTTATGTGTTAATAACACATTTTACATGTTACAGCATCATTTCACTGATTCTGCCACGATCGAGGTCACACACACATGAAATTCTTGAGCAGCACCAAGGCCGCTTTCCCCTTGAAGTATTATCCCAACTGAGCAATAAATTATTCAGTGCAGTTTTTAAAAGTGCCTGAAAAAGACACTGCAGCTTTCCTTCTGTTCCTTGTACACTGAATAATGGTTTAAAGACACAGAAGAAAAGGTCTCTGGGAGTCAATTTAGACAAAACAGAGAGAAACTTCAGGATTAGGCAAACAGAGCCTAAGTTTTGTGCTTTACAGGAATAAGACCAGAAGCTCATAATGAATCATATTATCAGGGGTGAGCACTCACAGACCCCACAAAGCTCCAAGAGTCAGTTATGGGCCCTAAACAGGGTTTTCCATGGTCTCTCACTCAGGTTTAACTCCCTTAAATGTCGATGCATATTCTGACGTCACAGTCCTGTTTCTCCACTCTGAGCTTTAACTGCAGAGGTCACCTGGTGGGACTGTTGGCTTCTCCCTGCCTGGCCTCAGGCTGGGCCAGCTCCAGCAAAGACAGAAATCCCTGAAAATACACCCCTAGCACTGCACCACACTCACAGAGAGAGCAGTTCAGGCATGTTGTAAAGGCAGGGAAAGAGGAATTCAAACCTCGACTTTGCCAAGTGTGGCAAGGAAATAACCTTGGGGTCAAACACTCCCACCCTTTGCAAGGCAAATCCTTCTCCTAACATCAAGAACATGAAGGTCAGGATTGGCAGCTCCTGTCTTCCTTCTGCCTCCAAAAAAATACAGCCAGGAAGAGTTAATCCCTCCATCTGACTTTTATAATCTTGGAGAAAGAACAATTCTGTCTTTTAGGAACTTTTAAAGGGAAACAAATGCATGGTTGTGTGTTAGAAAGCAAAGCAAAAAATCAAAATCAAATATTTGAACAATTAATTTCATTCTGCCCCAAGCAATTAATCCATAAAATATAGTGGTACAGAACAGCATAAATTGTTGAGGTTCTTCTCCAAAAAGTAGTACAGAAGCCTGTAAATAAGAACATGACTACTAATAGATAATCATTTTAAATATTAGCATTATAATCCTTGCTATAGATATTTAAGTTTAAAGTTTCACTCCATGAAAGCTTTTTTTTATCAAACAAAATTGACCCTATCCGCCCAGACTTTCGTTTTTTATTAAGCCTTGAAATTATTTTACATCTCAATATAAAGAAGAAAAAAAAAAGGTAATTTCCTTAGTGCAAGAAATCCTGTGACAATGAAAAGGCCAGTGTGCTTGTATGGTCGACCACAAGGCTTACAATAATGTAAAATCTTGTTTCTCTAGCTTAGTCTAAAGAACAGATACAAGTGTGTGTCCGTTCCTAAAGGTTTTCTTCTCCTTATTGAAGAAATCTTTAAGTCAATACAAACAATTTCTTTCATTCCAATGTAAATTTTCTCTGAAAATACTTTGAGGTTTTGTTTTTTGGGGTTTTTTTCCCCCATTTCAATAACAACTTTAAATATAAATGAGAAAGCAGATTTATAAACATATGAGCATCCAGAAGGGAAAAAGCCACTATTTACAGTATATCTTGATGTTAAGATGTAGAACAATTAGTGTTTTAAGGAACTGCATGTAGTATTGGGATGGTCTTCTACTCTTGGCTACTAAATAGTGCCAGGGACAAAGTTTTGAGGTTTTTCTCAGGCTTAAACACTCTTTCGTTATGAATTCCAAAACAACTATTCCAAACAAAGTCATTAAATCTCCTTAGATTCTGGCACAGAAAGCATAAGCACATGCCACTCAGGCCTGTAAAACCTCCAGAGCAGAACCAAATTAAAAGAAAACAGTGCAAGGAACTTAAAGGGAAAAGACTGATTTAACTCTTCATCTCTCATAAAGAAGTCCCACAGCCTCAGGGGAAGTCAGGCAGAACTGTAGGACGTGTGGTCCTACAGTTTTTCTAAAGAAAATCTCAGTTATTGTGGACTTCTAGTCCTTTAATTAGAGATCCAGCACAGCCACACTGAGGTCCTGAAGATACTGCAGGAGATCTGCAACCTAGCCCACAAATCTGCAAAAATTAACACAGAAAGGACATGAAATGCTTGAGGATCATTAATGAATCCCACTCTGCAGCTCAAAAAAAACCCCAACCCAAACCAGATCAAACCAAAGTCACTGACGTTGCTGTGGCCAGACTCGAACGCAGCCGTTTATCCCATTCACTATCCCCTAAGTAGGGCTCCCAGGACTGCAATCCTAAAACACACACTGCTCAGCAGAAAGAGAATTGAAGGTATTCTATTAAAATGAGATTGCTCCAATGGCCAATCTTTAAAGCCTTCAACATTTGTATTAGAAAAACAGCTCAGTGTTTTAGAGCTATTTAAATGTAAACCAAGATATGCCTGAACGACAACACTTGCTGAGGCAAAGTATTTCTTCTAAAAGGCAGCATGTTGGGGCAGTTAATCTTTGAAATCCTGGGAATTGCTTACATATATTTGCCAGATTCTTGAGGATCTTTTTAAAACAGAAGGCAGAATACAGGCACAAGAAATTCTGTGCATACCCACCCTCCAAGGTGATCACAAAATTATTCACAAATGTCCACCGAGCACGTCCTCTGCCCTGCTCATCCTGTAAGGTCCTAAATAATGAACATCATAAAAACCAGCCTGGTTTAAAGGCTTTTTCACTGAAGAAATTATTTTATACCCACAGGAATCAAATGGCAAAAGATATATTATACATCAGGAAATATTCTTTCCCCTTGCATCAAGCCTGACTAAGACCTGACGACACAGTGACGGAATGCTGCAGTTGACAGTGTTTTCCCCAAAAAACAGTCTATAAATATGGATCCAATGATGCCTGATGTTATACTTTTCCCATTAATTTTAAATAGCAGCTGTACCATTAAAACACACAGATTTGAAACAAAGCAAAAGCAACACAAAAGCTTCAAAGGCTTTGCTCAGTTTCTGGTCATATGCTCAAAACCCTTTGATGATACCATGGCCTTTACCTGTACCCCTGCAAAAAGATCAGGAATAGATTCCAAGGTAACTATGGAATATCCAAGGAGCAGCTCTTACTTTATTCTTTCTGACATTCCTTGGGAACTCACGTTATCCAAAGTCAGAAAGCTCCTTGGGAAAAGGTAGCAGGGCACAGGACAACCCACAGACTGTGAGTGGAATAGGACGAGCTGCTCTTTGGAGCTCCACAGGGATAACAGGAGCTGGACAAGAGGGCCAGGTGGAATGACCACTGATTCCACCAGACAAACCCCTTCTGACAGCCTGCATGAACCAGTGCCAGGTTTCACCACGCTGAGCAACTGATTGAGTTACAGATTTCATTTCAATTTCATTTCAATTTCCTTGGTACTTTGTGCAACCAGACAGGACATTCCCCAGTCTGGATAAATGCAGGAAAAAAAACCCCATACAATCTAGTATTACAAATTTCTCCTGGAATTAGCTACAACATCAGAAGATACACAAGAGGAACCCACCACTGTGAGCAAATCAAGAGCAAATTAGGAAAACTGCTGCCTATGGCAATGTTGTATCTCCAGCATCCACAGCCTGTGTCTAACACGGCCTCTCCTTGGCTGAGGACCCATCAGGACTTCCAGACCTTCCTGCATCCCTGAAGGAAGCCCAGACACCATGGCAGCTTGTGCAGCTCTGTCCCAGCCTGCTGAAGCAGCATCAGTGAGGAACAGCAGTTAATGCATCTGTTCAGCAGTTGGCCTTTTTATCACCAGCCAGGGAACACTAAAAACACCACAGCTGAGATCAGAGCACGAAGATCTTTCCTACAACACAAACAAGCTGCCCTGGCAGGCATTAATCAGGCTGTACAAGTATAGAGAGCTGATTAGACTAACAATTCCTCTCTGAGGCTCCATGATTAAAGCACAATGAAAATACATATACAGCCAAAGACACACCAGAGGGTACTGAATACAACGTAGGTGTCAGCACTGTTAACACTGTATTTTGTAGCAGCCATAACAGCCAGTTATTGAGCTGCTGGGCAGTTGTCTGAGGCAAACATTAGGCCTTGAAGCCCTCAAAGTATTTCACAGGAGGCTTAAAGGAAACTGTAGAGACCTTTATATGTTATAACAAGGCCATATTCAAACTGATTTCCTGCCATTGCACCCAAAACCAGGCTTGTTCTGAGAGGGTAGTAAACGTTATCATCTGTAAGTAAAGCCATGTCTCCTGGTGCTCACCCCTTGTAAACAGAGCTTTAACCAGCACTTTTTCCCTTGTCGTCCAGTCATGCCAGCCAAAGTTCCCAAAAGGGGTCCCTCATGTAGGAACTCTACATTTTTGGCTTGGAGAATTAAATAGCAAAGCAAACATCACCTCACAAGAAGTTTTCAATCCCTGTCTCCTACTTGGCAGATGTTAAAGTGTATCCCCAACACTGAAAACCTCACAAAACCATTGGCTTGATCCCATTTTCCTAATTGATTCTATATCTACAGCAAAGCCTGGCCAAATGACAGAACAGCCAGAGGGAGGTGAAAAACACAGTAGTCTTTAAACTCCATAACTGCCTTCAGCTAAAACAGGATGATATTCTGGCCTCATCAAATTCACAATTCCTGCAGATCTTTCTTGTGCCTCTGGACACCATAATGGATGTGAGTCCCACCCCATGGACACAGCCTTTGTTCTTTTCTAGCTTTCTCCTGACAGTCTCCTGGTATCTCTCTCTGACCTCTTCCAAAAATGTTTGTTCCAAGGCCTTGTTTCCCCACAGTTGGAGCTGCTCTCACCCTGCACCCCTTTTCCTCTCTCTCGCATTAGGAACTCTTTCCCCCCACCCCAAACCTTTGCTAAAAATTTCCTTTTCTCAATTCCTTTTAAAGTTTTCTCTCCTGCTGTTACTAACCAAATGACAGACTTTTAAAATTCATTCACCACTGAATAGCTTTAAATTGCAATAACCTGCAATTTCTACTGTGCTGTGTTTCCCTTGTCCCACTTAATTCCAGAATGAGTTCTGGGATACAGACAGTGCATTAAGTGGCACAGCAAGTGGCAAATATAAAGTTTGGAATTTTGTGTTTGCATTGAAAATGTGTATGTGAGATACAGTTAATGGCTATTACGGTATTGTCTTCTTCAACTAACACAATATCAGCAAGAAGGTTAGAACGTGACTTCTTAGCATACATAAGCCAACAAAATATCACAATATAAAAGTTACTTTAAGTATTTTAGAAACTTGAAAAAGTTTGAAAAGCTTGACATCTTTTCCTGACTTTGTTATGACACTGATGGCACACCATTTGACAGGGAGAGGAAATTCAATTAGCCTTAATGTCACGTACAAGTCGTGCCTATCTTAAGTATTTTTCTCTTTGATCCTATAATCCCAGAAAAAATAAATGTGGTGGGTTGTTTTGTTTTGTTGTTTTGTTTGTGTTTTTTTTTTAATGCCAGGTTTGTGCTTTACATTATTTTTTTGGTTCATTTTAAATGTTTAAAGACAGGTTCGTAGACTGAATTGTCTCTTTCAAAGTTCCCTAATGGTCCACAATTTACAAAAAGCCCTGGCTCTTTCTCTGCTCTTAAATGTAATTTCTCCGCTGTTCAAAAGAAGTGACTGATCAGAATGCAAGGGAATCTATGTCATTAAGGTGTCACATATTATATTTCATGTAAGCGTAGCTTGACTGAAAAGGAGAACGAGGTTGGCAGGCTCTGTGTGAGCTCCGCTCGGCAGTGCCTGGGTGGGGGAGCTCCTGCTTGTCAAAATGTGCACGACAGGAGAAGCTCAAAGAATCAGAGTCCAAACCACTGAAGATTTGCAGCAGAGGAAACAAACAGATGAGGTGTCTGTCTACAGAAAGAGATCTTTTCAAGAAAAATAAAGTTGTGCATGTTTTTGTGGTTCCCACGTACCTGAGTGTTTCCTCAGAAGTCCTCGCAATTTTGATGCAAGCCCAAAGTACATTCGAGTGGAAACTCAGTCTTACAGGGCCCCACCAGCTAAACATGCAACACTGAGGATCAAGGGCTGGAAATTCCATGCACTCAAACGAGTTTCATGTGCAAAGAATGTGTGGGCATTGTCAAAGACATTGGCCTAAAATTGTACGTGAATATACACAACAATTTACAGCACAAAAAGGAAAACCTTTGAATGATTCAATCATTACTGTATTTTCACTATGTCCTCCTATTAAGCAACCAAGAAACAACACAAACATGATGCAAAACTACAACTTTAACTCTTGCTGGAGCTGGAGATGGACTCCAACACATTTAAGCAAACCCAACATCACTAATGCTATGAGTAAGCCGGGGAAAATCACAAAGAAAATCTATTTTGGCATATAGATTTGGAACTAAAAATCATTTGTGTCTTAAAATAATGTCAGTGAGGAATTTTTTTTTTTTTTTTTAGCAGAAGTCTCCATTTAATTCAACAGGGAAGTTCTGCTTGAAAACAAAAGGCTACAGCATGGCTGCTATATTTGGGGCCAGCTGATATAAATCAGGACAACACTGTCTATTACTATAGACATATCCTCATTTATTTTGGCTGAAAATTTAGCTTTTGAAAGCCAATGGAAAGCATTTGTATGTTCGGAAGGATGATGTAAGACAGAAACAATGACATTAATTCAGATGTCAGCTGGGAAGATGTTGCTGTAGGAGAGGATTTGCTTCTGAACTAAATTAACAGGAAGCGAAAGTTGCCTTTCCAAAAAGCCTGACATAAAGCTGTCACTGTGGTTATTTGCTTACATGTTGATTTTATCTGACGTGATTTTACAAGTCTGTCTGTGATCAAACAGCAGAAGAACACACGTCCCACTTCCTATTTTTCAACTTCATCTGCTGCTGATGCTGTGATGAAAAAAATTGTGACTCAAGTGCCTTTAACAGAACTTAACTGAAGCAGAATAAACCAGGAGGCTTAATTTATATCTGCTTTAGTAAGAAAACATTTATTATCAGAATATATGCATGTTAAAGTGCTCTGTTTAGTCTCAATGTGAGCGAATGTGTGCACCGAAGGAAAATAATGGAGCTGACAAACAATCAAGGATGTGAACACTCCGTGTGTGTCACAGGCTGCAGTGAAATCCTGGCCTGGAAATATTTCTCATCATGTTCAGCCCATGCTCCAGAAGTTCTGTCCCACACAGGCTCCACTTCAGCTTTGTGTTTGCACAACCATTTTACCTTCCAGGGAGACGGTGATCAAAGGCTGCCCATCTGGAGAGCAGCAATTCGGTGGTGCCAAGGGAAGGTGTGCAGGTTGGCCCGACCCCACGCTGTGAACAAGCAAAGCAGGGAGGGTGATGGACACTCCGCTGCACTTTGGAAGACAAAACAGGGCGAGATCCTGTTTGCTGAGTTGCTTCTCAGTCCTCCCAACACTAGCAATTTTTGAGTTATTTCTCTCTGGGATTCTCCCCACAGAAACTCTCGGGGTCAAATAAAAACCAGTTCAGGGAAATCACCTGATCCACAAAAACAGGGTGTGGAAATAAGTGATCACAGTGGTCCTCTGTGGATACACAATTTTTGGGTTTCCTCCGGAGTATGTGAATTACTAAAACCAGAAACATTTGTTGCCATCACAATGTAATAGAAGATATTAATCAGGCTTTCCAAATTCATACCAACATACTTAGTAAAAGCTTGTATCATAAATCACTTTAAAACAGAGAATTCTGTATGTTAAAGGTAAGATATAGAGAAAATACAAATAGGGAATTAATTATATTAGAAAATATTAAGATTAATTTTCTGCTTCTCCAGGAAAATCTCACAACTACCTCAACAGCTTTTTAATACATTTTTAAATGCATTCTCTGATATTACAAGTCACAGTTTGAAAGAGAGAGCATAGTGTTCTCAGGCTAAATGGTTTTACAGTACATTATCCAATGATAAGAATTGTTTGGCACTTAATTAGAGAGTGTTACTGATTGATTATTGATTCGCCATTGGAAGATTTCACATCTCTGATTCTTATTTTAATGCTAAATTTCACCCTTGAGCAAGGCTATCTGCACTATATATCTCATATCTCAGACACCAAAATATATTTCAGCTAAAAATAGCCAGTCAATATAAAGTTACATTAAAATTACTCAACAGCAGCATATCCCTGCTGCTTTTATATTCTGATTCAAAAAGATGATTCAGATCACTTTCGAGATAACAGATTTTCCGAGCTTCTGAATCAGAGAGAGATAAAAATCAGAAGGAAAACCTCAATTAGCAAGATTCATGGGTTTGCTATTTTATTTGGTTTTGTCAGTCTATCACCATGACTTTGCTGTATCTACACTGCTTTAAGGGGGTATTTATAAGTGAAAATATAATGACAAAAAGTCCCAGCAATTGATGAGTGGAGACTTGCGCTTTAAATTAATCTGAGAAGGGATCAAATCTGCTTCCAGTTCTCTACGGAACACAAGGGAAGTGTGGTCTGTGCTTTGGTGTCTCTGCGTTATTGTCATGCAAATAACCAGCATTGATTCGCGGAGCAGAGGCCCCAGAAACACAAATGCACACCCAGTTAAGTGAAAATGATCCTGCTGTTCCCGAACCGTTCTGCTAAACCCACACCCCCTTGCCATTCATCCAGCTAAATAAAGGATAACACAATTAAGATAATTATCCCCTGCGCATTCATGGTGTATTTGATGCACGACATGCCTCCTTAGTCACTCTGAAATTACTTTATTTATTGAGAACAACAATTATGGCACCAAAACAAATTATATCAGAGAAGTGCTCTTTCCGCCGGGGTGATGGAGAAATGCTGCTGGTGGCTGGAAACCCCCTCCTGTTAATTCTATGTCTAACAAAACGCTGTTTTCAGAGCCAAGTAAAAGGACCAAAAACCACCCGGTTTGGAGGTGTTGGTGAGGACACATGGGAAAAAAAAAAAAAAAAAACACAAACAGCAGTACCCTTCTCTTTGGAAAAGGCCATGCAGTTTTAAACCTACCATCAAATCTGCATAGTTGAATAAACCACACAACAAAAACAACAGGAAAAGGAACACCTCAGCCTAAAGTAAAAAGAGGATTTCCTCTATCAGAACACGGTCACCTCAGAACAGACAATTCGTTCAGTGTTTTCATGGGGTCTGAGAATCCTGCTGAATTGTGTCCCCTTATTTCTGTGCAGATAACAAATGTAATCCTAGAACACTCATTTAAATAAATCAAGAAGCAATCCAACTTTTCACTAGAAACTTCCTCATAAATGGAGCTGTGAAAAATGATCACAAATCATTGCACCCAAATAATCTTCCTGCAGAAAGCGAAGTCGCTCCATTGGTGCAACTGAAAACTTGTTGGAATATAAACCTGTCCCAAAGGCAACGAGAGAGGTGTCTTACAACCACTGAAGCACTTGCAAAAATAACATTTAGCAAGTGAAGTGCTAGATTTGGACCTGATCCTCTACGAGGTGACCAAGCGTTATTTGCCCGATTTAATAGAACACTCAAAGCCTTGTATTTTACCAGCACAGTAATAATCCCTCTGGAGTCAAAGGATCTGCCCATGCATTGAATATTTAGCATCAAGTGAGGCACTCGAGCACACATTTAACATTACATAGAATCTAAAAGGGGACTTCTCATTAGCTCGGGGCTTCGGGCGAATTAAATGATGGATTAAGCACTCATTCCAAGCCAAGGATCTGGCCTTCCAGTTTTAGTGTCCCATTCTCTTGCAGCCACTAATTTATGAAAACAAAGGTAAAATCTATTCCTAGTTTGGTTTGTTGTGCATACTGTCATCCTTGCTTGACTTTCCAACCCATATTATGACCTCTTGTATTTAGAAAGTGCTTCTGGCACATGATGGTTCCACACTGGAGATGCTGCTCTGGTTTACTGATTGTGTTTCAAATCCCAAACACTTTGCAATTTTCTGTTGGATTTCATCAGCTACTGGTGACAATAAACAATATTAACTAGGTCATCATCACACATTGCTCCAATCAAAATCCTGCTTTCTTTAGGATCAGGTTGGCTACCAAATTATTTCAGGGTAGGCTTGGGCAGAAAAGGGTGGATGTTGTACCAAATGAACATCTGGCAGAAATCAAAGCAAAATCAACCCTATCTCCGCAGGTCACTAATGAACTTCATCTTAATTACATGTTTCAGGATCACAGTTTAGAAATTCTTTTTTCTCTCTCCTACCTTTCCAAAGAAAACCTACATTTTGATGAAAAAATATTGCTTTTGCTCTTCCTCAACGCTTTCCTTGTCTTTGATCTTTGAAGAGCCCTGAAATAATCATTTGTCTGGAAACACTTCTTCCCCAAGGATAAAGTGTAAATGTATTTTTCTGAGTGTATTATATTCAACAACATAAACAAAAGTCAAAAATAGATGTAACTTCTGTACATGTCACTTTTGATATTTTAACACGTAAGACCCAGAATATGCATCATAATTCAGGATGAAAGAGCAATTGCTACCAAGAGGAAGACAACAATTTACAGAACAATTACTTGACAACAGTATCTGAAATGTTCCAGCAAGGGCCTGACTGAAAAAACCTCTGAAGTCAAAGGCAATTTCTTCCATAAATTCCAAGCAGAATTTGGGTGAGGTCTTTGTTTTCTGGAGGTCTTGGTTTTTGGAGAATCCCATTGTTCACGTGTAGTGATGGATAAATGCAAATAAAATGCTCTAATAATACAGATGCTCAGTGTGTTTTGGAGTGCAGGGAACAGTGCCCTGAATTCAACCAGCACAGGGGGAAAACCCATCCTGACAGGACAGGGGGAGAGGTGGTTTGGGCAATGGTATCTCTCTCCTGCCACAGGAGACCAGCAGCAGTGCTTTTTATAGCCCCAGTGGCATCCAGGATATTGCACTGCCCTGCACAAAAACATTGACAAGTTGCTGAAGTGGAATACAAATAATCAAGGGGAGAGAAATATCGATCTGAGGTAATGATTGAGAGAAGCAGACCTATCAAGCTGGGCTAAGGGAAAACAAAAGGTGGGATCTGATAATTCTGAACAAACACAGTGAAAAAGGCATCTTTCAGAAAGAGAACGGAATTATTTAGGGTCTTTATTATTATTATTATTCTAGGTCTGAAGAATCAGCAGTAACAATAGGAAAAAAGGGGGGAGGTGGCACTCTCATCTCATTCCTTTTAAAAACAAATCTATTCCTCTTTGCAGAAGTTTGAACTTGGAATTCAGGGAAAAACTCAGTGGTAGCTCACAAATAAGTGACCCAGAACCATCTGGGCACTCACGGAGCTGCCCTATGGCTCAGTCCATGTTTGCAAAACTCCACTTGACTCCGTAATTAGGCAGAAAACCCTCCTAGGCAGGGCACAGGACAGTGGAGTCTTTATCTTAACTGATGTTCTGGTTATAAATAATACACAAAGCTAGTTAACAGCAGACTTAACTTGTTAGAAAGCTTTAGGCTGAAGCCTGTAACTGCAGCAGAGTTTGGGCTGTAAATAACTGCAAACTCCAGCACAGCAGAGCTGAAACATTAGGGATGGAATAAGGAGAAAGCCTAATTTGGAGAGCTTTTGAAATCTATAAGAACATCTGTTTTATTACTGTCCTAGCAATCTGTAAACCCTCCAGTTGGGAAAATTCCCTCGCAGCAAGAACGTTAGTGGAAGAAAATCAACAAAAAAGCATTCTGCAAATTGCCTTCTTCAAGAAAACAAATATGTTTCTTTGTGTTTTTGAACTATGAGTGGAATTTAGGTTATGAAATCAGGGCAATATTATATAGTAGGAACTAAATTTTCCAGCATTCATTTGTATCACTTGATACAATATCTAAGGTACACGTTTTAAAATGCTATAAAAGAAAAAGTTTCTATAACTTGAATATGAGCAATGTTATTACAATAAATAACATCAGAATCACAACACAGGAGGCAGCTCTTTTCCCATTACACTCCAAAACTTCATTATGATGAAGTTTGTGATGTTCACCTATTACCAAGCTTGATTTTAGCTCTATGTGGTGACAGATGGGCTTTAGGCCTGAGTTCTGGGACTTACATTTGGCAAAGAACTTGTCAGATGGAACATTTATACTTTTTCCAGGTTCTGAAATATTGCAAACTTATTTTCAAACTATGAGAAGGAATAAAGGGTGAGAGAAGAGCTCTTGGAGCTCAAGGAGGGGGTAAGTATTTAAAAAACATATTACAAAAATTCAAATTCCTTGAATTTTACAGAGATTCAATGCTCTGGATGTCAGAGGACCAAGTCATAGATCTGCTTAGCAGAACCACAGAATTATTAAGACTACAAATTCCACATCAGTAAGAAAACAACATCCCTGTAGACCACACATTGTCTAAAGAGAGTAATATTCAAATACACCAAAAATGGAACTTTCAGTTTTCAATTTGAGTGGAGTTTGAGTTACTAAGAACACAAAAACCCCCAAACTTTCCAGCTCTGAGACAGGAACCATTCCTGCTTGAGATTTATCCTCTTGCTTAATCTGATGATGTAAAAAATAAATCAGACCAAACCAGAAACTCCAGTGAATGCACAGATTTTACCTCTCAGGTGACTAATCCCACTTTAGAACAACACAAATAATTATCCCACGTCTCCTTCCTACACTACCCAAATCCTTGCAGGTCTCCTGGGGGCACATGCCTGTACTCAGAAGCCCTACATGCACATACCAAGTTTATTGGTGCCCTCAATAAGGAAGAGAGAAACAGAAAACACCAAGATCTGCAACTCCTCTGTGTCCCTTCAAAATGATCCCCTGTATCTCCACAAAGCCCAAGTAAATAACTGAAGTTCCCTGGCACAATTCACCTCCCTAACAGATATTTGCATGGTAAGGTCCTGCTCGTGTTTTCAGTGTGATAATTAAATACAGAAAGAAATAAAAAATCCTTCCCATCCAGACATTTTGCAACCTGAACCCAGTTCCTTGGCCAAGGCAGAGAACGAAGAGCCCAAAGGAACAGGGACTGTGTCCAACCTTGACTCCTGAGCCACGTGCTGCTCTCACAAGCTTGGTGTGTTTCCCAGCAGGAGCTCAGTATTACCTGTAACACATAAACCCTACATACTTCATCTTGAAAGCTTATTTTCTCGAAGTATGAGGTTTTTGTCCTAAAAAAAAAAAAAAAAAAAAAAGAGGGCTGTGTTTAATTGTATGACAATGGAAGGATTTGAAGCAAAGCTCTGAATAATGGAACTTTATCCTCCTGCAAACAAGAGAGCTGACACAATGTATTCAATGTTATAAATCCCACTGTGCTGCCAAAGTTATAATAAGGCATTCTTACAGGAGAGCCTAATGATGGGGAAAAAATACATTTTTTTTTTCCTTACATGAATTGGTAAATTTGCTCAGAATCACATCTAAACAATAAAGTGCTACCTGCAGGAAAATAAATTACCATAAACCTGTTATGTTGGGTTTGGGTGGCTTTTATTTTTTTCTATTTTTGGTAATCTGTTACAGATTATTCCTTCTTCCTGAGTATTGCATTAAATGTAGGTATTATGGCAGAGATTTTAGCACCAGCAGTTTGAAACCTGTGGAAAACAGCTTTGGTAAAAGATTTGTCTCAGACTCCTGCCTGTTGGGTTTGTTTAAATGCCTCAAATAAATTCCTTTTTGATAACTCTGAAGTCTACCAGTAGGGAATGATACTTTGTTGCACGGTTTTGAGAGTCAAGCTGTATCTGCCAGGAAAGATCCCAGTGCATTAAGAGAATATGTTCGAGAAATTCAGAGAAACTTTCCTGTTTCCCTTTCTAGATATGAATGTCTTTTGGTTCATTTGTGGGGAGAGAAAACCCTTGGGTTTTTAAGTATAAAGGCCTTTGGACACCAAGGCAGTTCTTGGTAGTGGAACAACTGAGCAAGAAGCAAGTGCTCCAAGGCAACAGAAAATTAGCTTTTTCCTCATTATTTTTACCTTGTGGAACACAGAATGGCCATTTTTTCACTCTCTCATAGGAAATAAACACAATGATTTGCAGTATAGTCACAGATATTCCTGGGGATTACCAAATCCCTCAGCTTGGGTTTACCATTTAATTCCACACAAAAGGTGTTTATTGACTAATATACTTCTCCATTATGAGCAATTAATTAAGGTGACTATTCCAGCTAGGGCTCAGCACACACACAAACACAACCCTGCACTGAGACACGAAAGCAGTGAGTGTTTCAGGAAGCTCCATGTGGAAGCTGAGCTAACTTTGGCTTTATCTTACGTTGCTGTCGCCGGGCCACGGAACTGCGTGACCGACGCCGTGTTTCCAGATAAAACAAAATTCACGGGAACAGAGGCTTTCAAAATGTGTGTGTGGGAAAGAGCACTGGTCTGCATGTTGTACAAGAATCCTCCATTCATCACCAAAAGGCACACAGAAGGTATCTCAGGCAGCAGCAGGAGTCAGATACTGTATAGGAAGATAAAGAGTCTTGAACAGGCTCACAACTCTTACTGTACTGGGGGGAAAAGCTGAGCACTGTCTTTGCTTCTCTGAGCTCTAAGAAGCATATTATCCTCTGCTCTAATGACAGCAACGAATTAAATCACGGTTGGGTAATGAATTCCTACCTTTTAAGTCAAAGAGAGATATCATATTCCATCACAATTCCAGATATTTACATCCAAACTTCCAGGGCTCAGCAGCCTGAAGGTGCAGAATTAAATGTGGCTGGGGTATTTGTTTCTTGCTGTGGAATTTGCTCTTTCTTCATGCCTTCATTTCAAAACACCTGCTCCCTCCCTTAATAGAGGGGTTTAGTGTTTAATTGTGGCTCAGGAAGCGCTAAACCTTTCGCACTCACTCAAGGCTAAGAATAGACCCCTCCCAAGCTGGGCTTAGTAGAGGTTAATTCCCAACTCAGTGCATATCATGGTGCTCTCTCCAAAAGTCCAGCTGTTCCTCAGCTTCCTGAGGCTGCTCCAACACCAAGCCACGTGGGATATGGCCCGTGGGCAGTGAGGTTGGACCTGCTGCCAAGTTACAGTGCAGAGCTTTCACCACAGTCTGGCACTGAGAGACATGGGGAAATCTCGTTTCATTTAGGGATCTTCCCAACTTGGAACAGATCAAATTTGAGGGAATAACTATGAAAACAATAAGCTGCATTTTTGGACTGTACTTTGTCAGAGATGACTGTGTGCAAGACATTAGGTGAAGAGAATCATGACACAACCAGCAGGTTCTTATTACCCATTTCTGAGCAGTCAACTTATTCTTGACTTCAAAGCATTTAACTGGACTTTTGCCATATTTCCCAGGGGAACACGATTAGAGTCCTAGAAACACAATTACTAATGAAAACCTCTGTAAGAATTATCCAAGACCTCTAAAATGAGAGGACAAACGTTTCAGTTGTTGTAAGTCAGGGAAATGCCATCTCTTTATGAAATGCCATTCAGAGAGCATGTTTTGGTGGGGGGTTGTGGGGGAGGATGTGTGTGAAACCAGGTCATGACTATAGAAAGGAAACAATAATTAAAGCAGTGACTAATTCTGTCCTGAACCTTTGTACGGGCAGAACTAAAAATACTGAATAAAAAGCAAAAAAATATTCAAAAGAGACATTCTGATCCTGATTCTTTTGGGAGAGAGACAAAGATAGACTCAAGACAGTGTTTCAATGACAAAATAAAAAGAAATGTATTCTTAATAATTATATTTAAAAATCATGATTCTTAATAATCTATTAGAGCAAATTAACATAAGAGTTTAAGATCAGGGTTTGGAACTGGAATGCACAGCTTTTCCACAGTAAAAGGATTGAATAAGGTGGTAAACATCACAAATTTGTGATATTTTTCAGTAATCACATTAACAATGTGTTAGTTCCATGACACTTTGGACTATTAACTTAATTCTGTAATTATATGGCTTCAAACAAGTGGGTAAACAAAAGCTATAACCATGAAACAACTCTAGGCCATGATATTGTTCCAAAACACCAAGTCAAAACATTTGACTCCTAAAATGAGAAACTGCATCAATGATATTTGGTATTAAAGCAAGCAACAACATCAGGAGGATCAAAGGATTTAATGAAATCATAACCAGATTGATAAACTGTTTGTTCTGCTCCCACAAAACATTCATGTCTGATAGATTTAACGTTGACATTTTGGATAAACAAGGATAAGAAATGGAGCCCCCATTTTGTATAAAAAAACACCTTTTACCTAATCTCACGTCACGAACTGATAGAGGAGACAAAAGAGCACCAGCCTGCCATGTATTTCTTTAGAACAGATTTTAATTTGGAGATCTGGAATTGAATGCCCCTGGACAGACACTTGGGAAACGTTACCATGGGAAGATAAGGAAATAGGCTGTACTTTACAAAGGAGTTTGTGAGCAGCTGTCAGGGGAACTTCTGAGGCTCAGGTGTGATAAAGGTGAAGGCCCCAGTAGAGCGGATCTCACACAGCCACCTTCCGTGTGCTAATCTTGTTATAAAGAGTTGCTCTAATTAAAAAGAATAAATAAAAAGCCAGACTGACAAACCCCAGCATTCTAAAGTTCAAAACACGCTTCTTTGTCATTAGATAAAGTCCAGTGAGAAATACCAAATGCTTCTGTAGCACAGCCAAGAGGAAAGCCTTCAATAATGAAATGCTGCTGTGAAGAAGCTTTATGAGCACATCTGTCTCAAAAAGACCAGTTCCACAAAAATATACTCTGTTATGGACCTGAAGTAGAAGAGCCTTCTAGCACCAAAAGCCTTTCTTCCTGTAGCTTTCCAGGCTTGCCTTGGCTTTTTCATTTCTAGAAGCCAAGGGAAGTTGGTAGATTGCTGGGAGCAGCCTAAGAAAAACATACTAAAGTATTAAAACTGATGCTGCATCAAAAATAAAATGAAACTCCACCAAATCTGGCTTCTTTCACGTTAACCACTTCCAAAAGAATATCTGATTGCATTTTAAAATTCTGCTGTTCCACGGTGGTGGCTTTGAAACATTTATAAGCTCACCCTGTGTGTGTTCTAATCCCAGCGGCTGGCGGAACAACGGCCCGAGGAGCCGAGGTTGTCAGGAACAACAAATTGCCAACAAGAAACACATCCTGTAAAACACTGCCTGGGTAGTTTATTTAAATTTGAATCTGTATCTCTGTTGTTGGCACATAGCATTAGTCATGACTTAAACCATTAGTAACAGAATGCTCTCCCCTACCCAACACCCGGCACGACAGCAGCTGCGCCCACCGTATCAGCAGAGAGCAGGCCTTTTTATCAGTTTATTTGAAAATGCTAGTTATTTGTAAAACTAAAATAAAACCAGAAGAACTAAAACAGAGTGTGCAGCAATCCTCAACTTGTTATCTAGCTCCCAGAGCAAGGACAGAAAGCAGAGCATTCAAGGAGCTGGTGTGCCCGTTGCAGTGATTCCCGTGCCAGCACACTTGGCGTGGTGCAAGAGCTTCAAAACATGATAAACTACGAGGTGTTTTGTAACGGGATGGTTTGCATTAAAAAGGGAAAACAAGGGAGGCTTGCTGGTTGCAGGCCACAGCAGCAGTTCTTACTGTCTTGGGGCAGCATGATTTATGGTGCTCCAGCAGACACAGGTTTATATCAGACTCCAGCAGCTGTTTAATAATCTTCACTGTCCCTTCTGCCGAGCAGAAAGCACCCCCGAGCCACTGGTGCAGGCAGCAGGGGGTTGCTGTGCTCACACCTGTAAGAAACTGGTGCAATCCAGCTTGGAACATCAGGAGAATCCACTTTCCTAATGAGACTTGAAAAATAACTATGGAAATGCACAGAAATGCAGTGGTTTTCCACTTAATTCAGGTTTATAAAACACCTCAACAGGGGCTCAGTCAACTTAAGGTGTCTCCACAATAAGTGGATGGATGGGTCACCTCCAGAGGTGACTGTGTCTGTGCCAGGCAGGCTAAAACCACTCCCTGATGGTTCCCATTTTTCTCCATTGATAACAGAATCATTTACTAGAGTCCTGGTCCATCTCACTTGGGTATCCTAAATTAGTTCTAGTGAAAGCTGGGGTGAGTGTAAGCATTTGTACTCTTCTTTTAGTCAGTCTTTATTTCCCCAGCACCAATGGCTAAAGTCTCACCATGTTGCCAGCCGCAGAAATTAGGCAGAGAGAGAACCAGAGAAGTTTGTGTCTGAACCACTAGACACTCAGCAGCTTTCCAAAAACGACAACTTCTCCTGATTTTATCAAGTACCCCAGAGAGTTTGGTACTTGGGCAGTAACAGCAAGCCCAACTGGATTGAGGGTTCATAGCAATTCTCCACTCAGAAAGTGCTGAGAGCCTGCATTCGTGGATGGCACAGAAGTAAAATGTTCCAAGCATCCTTGCTACTCTTCCACCCAAAGCGAAAGCTAAATTTTACAGAAGCTTGAGCTTATGTTTTTGCTCCTTTCACTTAGCCTTTTCCTGCAGTTGGAATGCATTTCTCCTAACCCAGTTACCCCCATCCCTGCCTTACAGACCTGCAAACCAGGCAGTACCTGCTGCTTTGGCATCCCAACCTTGCAGCTTGTCAGGTTTTCACCAGCCCTGAACAAAACCACTCAGCTCAGACAAACTCCCTGTGCCTCCCTCCCCCTTTAGGTCCAGTTTTGGCTTCGTGTTCTCTTTTGAGCCAGGCCTTAGCCTTGCAAACACAACCCACTTGAGTGCAACCATGAGTGGGGCTTTTCTACCATAAACAGTTTCTCTGCTCTTTTCTCGAGGTCTCCACTGATCAGGAGTGTCTCTTTTGCTTGCAGCTGGCAATAAACACCTTTGATTTAGTAAAATGCAGGAGAAAAGGTAATAATATACCAGAAAAATCCTAAAAGGCATAATGCATAATACAAATCATTCATGAGGACATGAATTCTGCCAGTTGGTATTAAATGGAGGTTCATTAAGGTTTTTTTTTTCCTATGCTCAAATGTTTGCAATCAAAACAAGTTAAAAGAGAGAGAATTAGGATATAAAAACTTTAATTATTTGAGCTCTAGAAGAAGCAGATATTTGAAGCTGAAAGCATTTTATAAATGAAATTAAGAGTTGATAAAGAATAAAAATTTTTCCCTAAAGTCTGTTGAATGACAACAAGCGAAGGGGTGTTTATAAACAAATAACAAACTGAATCACAACAGACCTGCTAATTTGGAATGGACTCAAATACACAGCCAAATGCACATGTATTCTCAGGCTGAATTTTCTTTTAAGTGTCCTGAGATTTTTATTAATTGCTCTGCAGGCAATGTATATGTCCCCTAAGGTTTTTCATGTACTTCCTATGTTTATTAGAAAATAATTACCAGCTGCCTCTTACCCGCTTACGTTTGCAGCTTTGAAGAGACTTGCACTTTCATACAATATCAAAATGAAAACTGCAACTGTGTCCTCCAAAAGCAGTTGTTATAATTGCTTTAGGAACCTTGATCAATTTAAAATACGTAGCTCTGCTTTGAACTAATAAGAGTCAGTGTAAGCAGAAATATTAAAAGTGTGGTTCAGATCTGCAGTGAAGGTGACAGGCAGAGAAGGCAGAGAAAGCTGCAAGAAAGAAAAATCTTTAACTCCATGAAAATGGGATTAAAGAATGAATCTTAAAATAAACATAAAGAGAAAAGATATTAAGCTCTAATCCAACACAAGTGAGCTGAAAAGCATGTTGTACTATGTTCATAATCATCTGTTTTGACAAAAACACGCTGTGGTGACTGTTTAATATGCACAGTGTATATTCAAACCCTTTTTGCAAATAAAAAAGTGAATCTGGGAATATAATTGCCTTAAGTATACACTGGAAATAGCAATTAAAGATAAAAACTAAGGTAGGGATTGCTGTTAAAACAGAGATACAACAATCTGAAACTTATGAGCTTGGTTCTGAGTTTTACGGTTTCTCCAGATTAGTTCTGCTGCTCCCCCCTCCCCCCAATATTTCATAAGGACATATCTGCAAAGGGCTGCACACATCACACACTGTTTAATAACCTTCATATTCTTTATGTCTCTTTGCAGGCTGAGCTCTTCCTTCCAGAAAGCTGACTTCTACCCTTTGTTCCTCTGAAACACAGGACACTGCCTATCCATGCCACAGAAGTTTCACAACTTCGCTTACCCTGGAGAATCACTCCAGCCTTTTAATAACTGCCCTTTGTCCATGGCCTGGCCTTGGAATGGTTTTGCCGTGCATTCTTAAGAGCTCATGTTTCTCAAGCCCAATAATTCTGCTGGGCTCTCTCTGCCCTCGCAGCCCAGCCAGCAGCAGAGCAGTGTTTGATCTCACGGACTGGCTGAAGACAGGACAGATGGAAGTTTGTGATGAACGGTCATTTGAATGCTTGGGATGTGACAGAACATTTGTCTTCATCCTCCTCCTCCTCCAGAATCCCTGTTCAGTTACTGCACGTTGCAGCTGCTTTGCTTCCCTCTATGGCAAAATAGGATTCGGAGCCTGAGGAGCTCTCCCAGAGTCGGGCATTTCAATTCCTCCTGTGCCATGAAGGCCAGATTCCCATATCTCTGCCACATCTGCCTCCCTTTAGCTTGGGCTGACTCTGTAATACTTACCCATCACTATTTTTAACTGTTCCAAAATCCCCAAGACAGTACCCCAGAACCTGTTAACTGCCCTAGTGATGTGGAGTATTCCAGGCAACACAGTTCCTTTGACTCCTGCTTTCCCTTCGGAAACAAAGAGCGTACCATTGGCATCCCCTTCCTTTCTAGCTCTAGCTGAGGGCACAGCCCAGCAGCAGTTCCACTGCTTTTACAGCTGTGTTGCAATCCAAACCCCTCAAAGATCCATAAGCCAGCACACAGCTTGGTTACTTTGCTTCTACACCTGGTTTTATTTGCACCTCCAACTCGGCCCTTCCTGCCGGTGGATTGTGCTGGACTGACTCCTGTCACTGTGCATGACAATACACAGGCAGAAGGATCCCTCTTTCTAACACAGAATTGGTTATCCAGAAAAGTTCTCAAAGAGGTGCCACATTCCAGCTGGTTTCTCAGTGCTTCCATGCTCTTGCACTGTCTGTTCCCCTGCAGGAGGCCCAAGCAGGTTGCCTCATGGATGTGTATCCACCTTCTCTCTCAGTAATCCAGGCAAAAATCAGAAGGACCCACCACTAAAAATTTCAGCATGTGCTGAAAAAATTGCAAATAGACAAATGACATGCCAAGAAAGCTAGTGTATGAGAGTACGGATGCCTTACTGGCCCAGCCAAAGCAGAACGTTCAGCATCTTTTCCAAAAGCAATTTCACAGATACACAATGTCCCTCAATTAGCACATATTGCTCTGCCCCCTTTGATTCCTTCCACTACACTCCCCAGGTGAATCAGCAGGAGGAGATAAAATCTCTGTAGACAAACTACCATTCCAAGTACGACTTGGAATAAGCAGCCAAAATTCTCTTATACACCCTCCAACTATTTTGTTGCAAAAGATGCCTTTCAGTTGACTGTGCAATGTCAGATTGCCTCGCTTGAATGGCAGAGGAGAAATTATATATATATATATATATATATATATATATATGACCTTTACCCCTTTGCTCCATCTTCTCTATCCTGGAGCTTTTTAATACAATTTAACACAATTATTTAGAATGGTTTCGCAGCAATATGAAGGCAACATTTTCTACAGCCTTCTAAAAGGCTTCTGAGGTATAAATTAATTTCATGGACACTAATTTTGCTGAGGTTTCAAAAGAAAACATAACTAAGAAAGTTACAGGATGCAGCTCTGCAATTACAGAACATTCTTGCCAGGGAAACTAAAAAAAAGCTGAGTTTTCATGTAAACTTACCTTTGGCATTTTTGCACTTTTATGGGAAGAATTTACTTTTCATTTAATTCAGCAGCTTTTTTTAGCACCTTGGAATTATAATTTATTGAAATAGAAGAACTTAAGACACACTTTTGGGGCAGACATGACACGATGCCACAAACAGAGAAAATAAACTGGTTTTACCTGAACCTGCGTCTTTCACACTGCCCAAGAGAGCAAGCCACAAACACACATATTCTACTATTTTATTTATTTAAACAAAGTCCTCTACCCCTGCCAAATCAAAACCAACTTTCATCCAAATAAAAATATTTCTTAACAATGAGTAGTACTGAATTTCATCTGTCCTCCTACACATCCTGAACTGTGAGCTGCACAGGATTTGTTTGTACAGAAAGAAAATGGACATTTGTTTTTCTCCTTTATATAAAAATACCTGTGTTCCTTTTCTGAGCTGAAAATTGGTTTGCTCTTTTTGGCTGAGGTTTGTTTTTCAAGAAAAAATAAAATGCAAACTCAATAAAAACACAGACACCAACTGAGGAAAAACGCCTTGGATATGAGAAATTAAGAAAACATTATAATAAGTCAAATGAAATTGCAGAATTGATGTTTGGTTTGGTTTGGGGGGGGGTGTTGGTTTGTTGTTTTGGGTTTTTTAAGGCCAGTACTGTTCACAAACTCTGGAGGAGCAGGGACAGATCTGAAATTCCAAAATGTTCGATTTAGGATCCTCACAAGCACAGGCAAGATCCCAACACATGAGGAAGACAGAGAAAAGTAATTTATTCTTCTAATAGTTAGAGGAAATTAATTCTTGAAAGATTTTCAGTATACATAAAAATTAAATTTCCTCATATACAGCAATAATTTCTGTAACTCGCTGAGCCCTTTGAATGAGGATAAATGATGAAATAATTAAGCAGGTGCACAAGAAAAACTGTATTGACAGGAAAAAACCCTCTGGACCAAAAACACACCTATGAGCCTCTACTTAATCTAATTTTTCTCCCTCAAAATGGCCAGCACTCTCAACATCAGCCTTTAGAAGAGAACTCAGCTTTAGCCTGACAGATAAGTGCTACTATTTCTTCAAAATAAAAGAAAAATGGATAAAAACATTCTCAGAGGCTTTGAAATGTTGTAACGTGCTCCAGGACTTCCAACAATGTCAGCAGTTCTTCCCTCTGTGCTTGGAAATAAAGTGCCAATTTAGACAGAAGGGTCTTACAAAATCCTCTCCTTCAGTTTTGCTGACCTTGAGTGTCCCCTCTCTTGCAGATACCCAGAGTTACCACGGGTGGCAAAACACCTCACAGAAGTCGTAAAACAAAGGGACAGTTTGAAAGTTGATTTAGCTTTTCTGAGTCTCAAAAGGAACTAAAGAAACCCAAACCTGAACAATTCACTCATCGGTTTGCAAACAGGCACCAAACAGGGGGAGTTTGATAAAAATAAATGTGAAAACAGAAATAGCAATTTATTTGAGTTCAGATTTCTAAGAGCACGTGATCAGAAGACAGTTGTAACCCCTGAATCAACAAAGAACTCGCAGATGCAGACTGTGCAGTCAGCCACAGGTGGTCTTAAGCTGTGCCAGAGGAGGTTTAGGTTGGATTTTAGGAAGAAATTTTTTACAGAGAGTGGTCAGACCTTGGGATGGGCTGCCCAGGGAGGGGTGGAGTCACCATCTCTGGAGGTGTTTAAGGCGAGACTGGATGTAGGATCAGTGCCATGGGCTGGGAACCATGGCGGGGTTGGATCAAGGGTTGGACTTGATGATCTCAGAGGTCTTTTCCAACCCAGTTGATTCTGTGATTTGCAAGCACTCCAAATTAAACACCAGCTTACAGACTGATAGTGTCAAACTTATATAGTGCATTGACAGAGAATTCTCCAGGAAAAAGATTGACTCCTGAGAACTGCAGAACCCATGAAAGAGGAAAGGGCACTTAAACTTTGTCCTTTTGCAATGACTAAACATGTAGGTTTTTCAGCTTATTGACTGACCAAGAACTGCAGTGTTTAACTGAGTCCATTGCATTGGTTCTATGCTGCAGCTAATTCAAACTGAGCAGCCTTAACCTTACAAATACAGATCAGCTTGAAAAAATTACTACAAGCATTTAAACTTCCTCATTAAGTGGGTCAGGACCTGCTGTGCAATCACTGCAGGCCAGGGAAGTTAGGCTGGCCAGATCTTCAGTAAGGCTTCTCACACGCTAAATCTGCTTGCCAGGCTCATCCACGGCACGTAGCATGGAATCCGTGGAACTGCCAGGCCAAAGTGATCTAAATGATGCTGAGATGCTTAATTTGACAGTTAAGAGTTCACTCAGGAGACTTAGGAGGTTTGAGAGCTGTTCATATGAAAGGGCTCTGCAGAACAGAGTAGGTTTGTTGCAAATGAAGTCTCCTCCAGACACTCTGAGACTGGGAGCCTTTATGAGGGAGCAGCCCAGGAAAGGAGCCCAATTTTCAAAGGAGGCAATTCAAAATCTCCTGCTGATTACAGTGGCAAAGCACTGCTGTTAATTACTGTTGGTAGGAAGGAAGAACACGTAAAAGCATGACTTTGGTCTAACTCTTCAAGCGCTGAGTGTGTTATATCCAGCAATATATTTCACACAGCATTGTCCGTTACTCCTAAATTAATGTTTTCCTCTGCAGAGTCTGGTGGGTTTTGTTAATAGACAGGCAACAAGAATGGTAATTAAAGTATGCAGTGATGGGTACACATTACAAACAAAATGCTCCCTTTGATCCTGCAGGTTGAAAGGCCTTCTGAAAAACCTTTATCTTGAGAGGAGATAAACACAATGTTTGAGAACCTTCTGACTTCTCTGCTGTCAGCCTTGAAACTTTTTTCACTCAGGTTTTAATGATTCTCTCTGTAATTAGCAGCACCAAAGTAGGAGCTGACTGACAAGCAACCAGCAGCTGTTTGTACAGTGGGAAAACCAGAAAATTATAACAGCGTGAGATGTTTATTTAACTCCCTGTGCAAACACAGCACAGTCTCACAGTGTGAGACTCAGAGCCGCTTGCAAACCACGTGGCAGTGAAAGCCCTGGTGCCCACGGGCAGCAAGGCCTCCTCCCTGCTGGCTCTGCACAGAACATTCCACCAGACACACACCAAGGCTTGGGAAGGTACTACCACCTTCCAAATGTGCCAGATTATATCATCTGGTACTGAGTTTCACTGGGATCAAACTTCAAAATTAGTGTTTGGAGACACTGTGCCAAGAAGCAAAGCCTTCTTCTCTTAAATACAGCTTCTTAAAGCTCACAGATGTTCTAGACTAGTTTTGTTTGTGAACAGATAAGAAAAATGAAAAAAAAAATATTTTCCAAGTGAATAAACTGGTAGAAAAGGCATCAGAACAACAGCCCAAGGAATTAAGTCCTACTTCTCCAGCAAATATCTGGAACACTACTTGTATTGATTCAGCACCTGCAGGTATTTAATAACTTCTAAGTGTGAGTTTAATCAATCACAGAACACAATCCCAAAGGAAGAAAGTTCTGATTCCACATTTCTGTCACGAATATCTGGGCACAAGTCAGCAAAAGTACTTTAACACCTTTGGAGGATCTTTGCTCAAATGACTCCCCACATGAAATCTGAGGCTGCTGGGGAGTAAATGGAAGTCTTAGTTCTGAGCAAGTGCCTGGTCTCTAGGCTGATTTTGTTCTTCATGTCATAATGCTCTGACCATGATGAGTGTGGACAAGGGCCCTGATTATTTCCTCTGCAGTTCTGCTCATTTTTGCTGTTGAACAATAGCTTTTGGTCATTGGCATTTTGATCCAGCTCATCAAAACTCAGTAGGATATGATGTTCCAAAATATTGCCATGTATTTGATCTCTCTCTGTGTTTTATCATTTTAAGAAGAGCATGACTTAATACAGGGGGGAAAAGAGAAGAATGTTGCTATCAGAACTGCAATATCAGACGAAAGCAAAATAGATTATTTTCACTCCATTTCCCCCACTGTTTAATAGCTTGACTTTTGCATACCAGCATTCCACAGTTCCAATACAAAGACAGCTACAGCATAATGTGTTTTCTTTTGAAAGGTCATCATTATATTAGCTGTATTTGATGTATCGTGACCAGAGCACACATTTTTTAGAGATAAGAACCTATCCACCATTTTTCTTTAATGTATTGGCATCAAGAAAGTCTATTTAATTTTTGCTTTCAGAAGAACATCTGCAAATGATTGGCATAACTCGAGGGACCTTTTGCAGCTGCAACTTTCTCCAAGAGCAGAGCAGAAAGCCATGTTTGTCAATATGCCTGAGTAGGATTAAAAAAGAACAAAAAGAAACAAAAAATAAAACCCCCCAAACTACAAAACAGTTAATTATTGGAAGTAAATGTTTCATGAACTGTGTATGGCACCCAGAGCTGAATAGATCATTAGCTAAACTCCCAGTCAGCATTCCACAGAAGCATATGTTTTCCTCATAAGTGCTTGCATAAGTTTGCCAGCAGTCTCCGTGATTTAACTGGGAGTACTTATGTGCATTGAGCACTAAGCAAGGCCAAGGAAAAGCAGTGATTTTTTTAGGGTCTTAACTTCATAATCATATGCATTTCCAACTGTCCTAAGCTTTTTTTTTTTCCCAGCTCTTACTGCTCTTATGTTTTCCCTCCGTATTGAATCCTCCATGGAAAGCTGCTGCATCTGGCAAATGCTGCCAAGAGCTGCACCCAACCCCACAATGCCATTTGGTCCAGCTCCTTCTGTTTTCTGTTTGTGCTTCCCTGTGGCAGCCTAATTGCAAACTCTCAGCCCTGCTTTGAGAGCCTGCACGGGTCAGGGATCACACACAGTAAACAGACTGTTTGCAGCCACCTCTCTTTGGGGAGTGAGAGTTTAATGTATGGGTACAGGCAGATCAGTGCCCACTGGTGTCAGAGCCATCCAGCAGTCCCAGGCACATTCCCTTTACCACCAGAAATGTAGCTGTAGCTCATTAAGGAGCAACACGGACAGGACTTTGTGAATTCCTGTTTCCCATCCTCACAATAAACACATTGTGTTGCTTCAACGCTGCCTGTAAAGTAGCTGACAGCTAAAGATCAATACACAGCGAAACCAGCTAAATAAAACAATTCCAGGCAGAAAACACTGCACAGATCCCCAGGGAGCCCATAAAGGAATAAGTCAGCAGGTGCTGACAGCAGCTCCAGCCAGTTCAGATCTGACCCATCACTATTTTAGCATGATGGGCTTACAGTGACCATCTGGGTGTAAAGGTCCCTGCAGCATGAGGTTCTCAGACTGGCAGCAGCCTGAGCACAGGACCAAGCATCCCCAAACAACCCTGAGAAACACCCCAACTCAAGACTCCCAAGCCTCCAGTGCCATATTCATGTTTATCTTTCAAGTACATATTGAATTATTTTAATATTTTCAACATTTTATGAAGTACTGTAAAGCCAGGAAAACTTACTAATCTCCATTTCTTTCCAACAGTGGTCCACTAAGACTCTCACTAACTGGAAATAGATGGAGGAACATATTCCCTGCCTCAGAGGTCATATTACTTTTGGCAGTTAGAACTATTTACCGGCTACAGGATGCTCCTGTATGTGGTGTAAAGTGGATGCAGTTTCAATAACGGACCTGCCTTCAAACAGACTGTTTCGAGACAGGTTCTGCATCTCATTTAAGTTTAGAACAGGAGGGACATTCTGATTGCTGAGACCTTCTGGTCAGAGCTGTTTGTTTGTTATTTCTGGTCTGTAGGTGGGCTGGTGCTGGAGTGTTTGAGCACAAGGAAGCAGGTGGGTGGCAGGGACCTCGCTTTCCCAGCTGCACTAATTCCCAAAGACTGAAATAAACACAAAAGAAATAAAGTGCAGCTCACAAAAGGTGTTGAAGCACATCAAATGAGTTCAAAAGCCTCCTGGAGGGAGAGTCTTCCTGAGCAGAGAAGTTACAGTACTAAAGGCAAAGTATTAATTAGACATACCCGAATAGGATCTGCTGGAAGAAGCTTAAGAAGACCCTGGCTTCTCCTGGAATTCTTAAAATGTGGCCATGGAAGGAGATTTGGCAAAAAGGGAAAAATTGCAGAATTTCTTTCATAGGAAAGATGTTTAAAAACAAAGAAATAAAAATCACAAGGCCTGTGTCAAGAGAGCTTTGTTACAATGCAAGTTGCACAGCTCCCAGGAAACAGGATTCCTCCAAATAAAACCAGAAGAGTTGACACAAGGTGCTGAATTTCATCCTAAAAAGCCCAGTGTCTTCCTGGCTGATCCTTTTTTTCAAAAGCATCATTACAGTATTAATTATTGGTACTTATCAGACATTATATTTCTTGTTATCTAAGCTCCCTTTCCACTGCTGTACAGCCCTTATGGGGCTGTTTTCTGCTCACAAGGGCAACAGGTAGAAATGCAGCTCACATGAACTCAAAAGGCAGCAGGATGCTTTCAAACCACAGAGCAGAGTTAAAGGAACTAAAGACATTGTATGTGAAATGAGTAAATAAATCCCAAGAAATGGAATTAAGCGGAGCATTAATCAGGAGGGGTTTGAATGTGGCCCACACATGGCCCAGTTCATAGGAATCTTGCTAATTGCCTTTCAGAGGCCACTTCATCCTATTAAGATTATCCTCAGGAGACCCCCAAGACTTTGGGGCAGCAGGGAAGACTGAAAAACCCAACCACATTTATCACATTTAGAAACAAACAGAAATTGATTTCTATTTATCTTATGAAGCAAAACCTCTGTTATCTTTCTCTCCTGGTATTTAATCCTATTTTTCCTAGCAATATAAATAATGAGAAACACCAATTAAGCTGAGGCCAACCTTCAAGGCAATGAGAGATAAATACCCTGACACCTCCTGCAGCAGGCAGGATGTGTCATTTCTCCTGTGCACAAGTGTTGATGCAGATTATGTGACAGTTTCAGACTTATCACCGTAGCCAAGCAAGGTATAAATTATGACAGGTCCACATGGATTACTGATGATTTGAAGCAAATCAAAGGCATTAATTTTAATGCAGTGGTTTGTCTCTCTTAAATGGCACTCTTACTTTCTGTAACAGCAACCACTAAAAATCAATGGTGTGAGACCCCTGCACACACCCAGGGCTGTTAACCTCTGGAACTCCAGCCAAGGGAGCCCATGCAACCAGGGCCACAAAACCAGCTTCCACATTCCTCACCTGGAGCACACAGCATCTGCAAGAGCCCCATCGACAAAATTGGTGGTTTAAAAAGCTTAACTAAGTTTTAATTTCTAAGTCTCTTCTAGGGGTGTCTCCCTGAAAGCTGCACGTTGTGGGAACTACAAGACATCGAGGTGCTAGAGCGTGGCCAAAGGGCAACGGGGCTGGGAAGGGTCTGGAGCTCAAGTCTGGTGAGGAGCAGCCAAGGACGATTTCCCTGGAGAAAAGAAGCTCAGGGTAGACCTTATTGCTCTCTACAAATACGTGCAAGGAGGATATAGGTAGGTAGGGACTGATACCTCCTTGAAAGTAACAATTAACAGGACAAGAGGAAACCGCAGCAAGGGAGGTTTAGGTTGGCTATAAGGAAAAATTTCTTACTGAAAGGAAGGTATTAAGTGAAAGGGTTATTAAGTACTGAAACAGAATTCCCAGGGCATTGGTGGAGTCATCATCTCTGGTGGGATATAACAGATGTGGCACTTGGAGACATGATTTAATGGTGGGCTTGGCAGTGCTGGGGGAATGGCTGGACTCGATGGTCTCAGAGATTCTCCAACCTAAACAATCCAGTGATGTAGCAGGAGCACGTGCACAGCAGAGCTAAAATGTAAGCCCATGAAACAGTTGAAAATCAAATCAAAATGCTTATTTTACTTCCAATAACATGCCAATAGTTCCACCCAAGTCTCAGCCAGCTCTCAGTGAAGTCAATGAGAGTTGTTTCATTGAAATCAAACAATGTCTGATTAGGTCCTCCCAGAATTATCTGTAATACAATACTCAAAATTGTGAAGAGATTCAGGTTAACATCTAAGAGCCCATTTTCTTTCTGGAATTCTGTAATGAAGGTACTGTAGGAAAAGAATCAATACATAATTCAGTACAGCAGAAAGATTATCAGAAAGGCTTGTTAAATATAGCTCCACAATTGTGAATAAAAAGAATTAAGTCCCTCATTGCTTCAATCGTGCTGTACTGACTCCTACCAAACAGGCTGTTTCAGACAAAAAAAAAACAACCAACACAACTTTTCCAGATTTCAAAATGGAAACTCTAACGCAGCAAAAGCAAGAGCAGCAGGGTTATTTTGCAAAAGGGGAGCAGAGGGGGAAAAAAGTTCCTAAATCTCAAGATAAATTTTACTTTTGTACACTGTTAACAACTTATAATTTAGTTTTTTTGTGAAGTGTGCCAGGACAAGGCAGGAAAGTGTTTCTTAACTCAGTTTGCCAATTTTCCTTTCAGGCTAACACTGTTATTGGTAATATCCATCACAATTCCTTGTCTTCCCAACACGCCAGCAGAAATATCTGAGGAAGTGCTGACTCACACACCTCAACACCTCCCTGTCAAAGTTAATCTGAAACTGATTTTACTTTCCAAAGGTAAAACAGAAGTGCATGAAGTCAGGCAGAAATGGCATTCACAGATCAGCTTTCAGCACTTCCTATAGCTCCTGTAAGATCTCGTGAGTAACGCCCCAAGAGTTTTCTACCAAACCCTTGGAACCTTCACATCAAAATAGTCAATTTTATGTCTATTTTTTCTTGGAGGAAAATTAATGCATATTTCCCCTCCCCCCCCCCCCCTTTTTTTTTTCAGTTCCTGTAATTCTTCTAATTAGTTTGTGGGGCGGGGGGGGTTGGCACAGAACTGGGAGGGAAGTACACAGAACACTGTTTGAATCCACTACTTTACACCAGACTTTTCAGTGTTCAGGTTTGTCACTACAACTGGCAAACACCATCATTACAGTTGCAGGGAGAAAGGGAACTTTGAGATCAGGACAATTTATTAGAAGAAAATGAGATGCTGCGAATCAGAAATAAAGATTTATTCATTTTGGTTTCCTTCCCTTCTTTCAAAGAAAGGTTTTGTTTCTTTTTTTCCCATCTAAAGCCTCCAAAACAAATACACTCAAGGAAGCACGTGCTGGCTAAACCCACTGATCCGGTGGAAATCAACCACTATCACTGACTAAAGATCTTAAGCTTTGTTCTGAAAACCAAGTGAAACACCCAGCACTCTTGTCTCCCACTGGCACACAGGTGAGCAGGCCCAGGTAACAGGGCTGCACAATCACCTTTGCTTTTGGTAACGCCGCTCCTCACAGAGCGAACCCGACGGCAAAGAAATCAGTGTGGCTTTCCCACAATCTGTTCAGGAACAAGGAGCAGATGATGCACGAAGGCAGATGTGTTCAGTACCCTTCAAGGGCATCCGTGTTGCTGTCCTCATTTCAGAGCCACAGCCACATTATTAATTTCTCTGCGAAACGTCAGGTGTCATTTATCGGTAATAACTGATCACTTGGGGCATTCCAGAGAGGAAATGCAGCCTTGTGTTCTGTGGAAATCAATTTACTGACACCGTTAGAGCTGTGCAGATAATTTATTTTTGGTGCAGCTGCCAGGCAGGTGGTGGTGATGAACAAGGTTCCACCAGAATCAAATTCAAAAGAAAAGTCATTTTTGTTGCCAAAACATAAACAAAATAAGAGACTATTCAATGTAAGAGAAAGCACTGCATTGACACAAAAAAACCACAGAAGTTGAATTTCTAACAAATGGAGGAAAAATAAATAAGGTTCCAGAATTACAAAGCTGTATGTTGGAGGAGGGAGGGCTGTGATGTTCTTCATGTACCAGGTGGCTCCAGTATCCCACCAGGATCTGGAAGGCTCTGGTTCAGCTGCTCTCCTTGCTCTAAGCTCCTGGAGCAGGTACTGTCCCCTCTACTTCTTAGAAGACTCTCCCAACCCAGCAAGCTGTGTCAGCCCCTTTTGTTGGAACCATTTCAGCTGTATCCAATTGATCATTGCAGGAAAAAAAGAAAATGAGCAAACCCCAGGAATGATACTCTAGCACCTGACTTGAAAACCCAGAAAACAAGGCACTTTTTGCTCTGCTTTCTGCTAAAAGCGATGTTTAAAATGTTCCTACGTACTTGTAAATCATTACATGCAAATATTCTTGTGCGCACATCACAAAAAGGTTCTAGTTCCAAGTCCTTGGATACTTATTAAAATACCTGTTAAAATACTTATTTTGAAAACACTAGTGCTTGCCATGCTTTTATTTGTACTTTGATTGATTTAAAGCATTAAAAATATAAGCACTCAGGTAAGTAGGGATTTAAACAACCACTTTCTCTTGTGGAAATGGGCAAACTACCAGGCTGTGGAGTCACTCATTTAATCCATGTGTAATTAATCCATTTAAAGTAGAACTGTTTCACCAGAAGGAAGAGGGGTAAAGCAGGGGCAGATCTGCACAGTGCAGATTTATTTCCATCTCCTGGACGTATGGCACATGTAGATCCAAGTAAAAGCCCTGATCTCAGGAAAACCTAGATAAGAAAAGACTGTGGCATGTGAGATCTCAAGGACTGCCGGAAAGACCCTCAGAGACTGTCAGAGAGGGAGGTGGGAGGACAGGGAGCAGTAGAGATTGCTGTGGTTGCCAGAATCTTGCTTTCAGGGCTCTATTCTGTTTTTATATTTGTTTTGGTAAGGTTTGGTTGATTTTGGTGTGTGTTTTTAGTTTCTCAACAACCCAGAAGGGCAGAAGGTCCCACTGTCACTTCTTCACAGCACCATCCAACCACCAGTTGAGCCCTGTGTGCAGCTGGCTCAGAGTGTGCCACCCCTGTCACACATGTCACACCTTCCCAACCCCAGAGAGCTGCTGGGCACAGGCCACACAAAGTGTGCAATGTCTGGGTACCTCATCATCTTCTTTTGGTCCAAAGAGGCTCTTTAATTGCTCTTTGTGGGCACTGTCCATTTCTGGTGTCTTGATGGGAGGACATGTTGCAGATCAACTCTAGAGTGCTTCATCTTGAGCCAAACAGGTGCTCTCCCACCAGTACTAAACTGACAATTAAACTCTACTTAATTAAACTGGCTCTATTAAACTCATGCAGACACTTTCACAGAGGACAAGCTGAGGCTGACTCTGGGTTTTCTAAACCCTCAGCTTTAGCAGCAAGCCTGTGTTAGAGACCTGGCTTTAGAGACCAGTAAAGTTACACAGAGAGCAAGTTCATGACCTTTACCCATAACCCATCATTTCCCAATCTGCCTGCATTAAGTTTGGTCTTTAATCTTGCTTAACAAATATTTGTATCTTTATTAAACTATTAAATCTGTCAGTTCTCAGGGGGGCAGTGCCAGCTGTTCTAACAAGGGCTGTCCCCCTCCCAGCCATCCTCATCAGGAGCCCGACTTCCCGAGGCTCTCTCCTGCTTAACCACGGGCAGGGAGGGTGAAGCACCAGCCTCTGCACTTATCTTCAGTTCTCATCCCCAGCCAGAGATCTTTATATTTAAGAAGTCATTAAGAGAACATTAAAAAAAACCAACAGTCTAGATTTATTTACTCAGTTACCCAAAACCCAGCAGCACTTGCAGACAGGAAGAATGAGAGTTTTGGCACAGACTTATGCAGAAAAGCCCAATTTCAGCAGGAAGAGCACTCACCCGTGAAAACTGAACTCCTTGCTGTATTTATGGTTCTGAGCATAATCATTCCAAATCATCTCTTTCAGCACAGAAAACTCCTGTGCTGGGAAGCTCCTACACCTTTCCTTTTGCATGGCTGCAAAGGGAACAGCCTCCTCACAGCACAGCCTTTCCCAAAGCACAGTTTGTGTAAGCAAATAACTTGTGCTGAAGTTAATACCAGAATTACGGTACTTCTGAAGGAAACTCGAGGTTCTGTAGAGTGTGGAGGGAACCTCAGTTAAGGTGCTATTTAAATACCTTGCTAAATCAGGATCTAAAGCAAAGCCATGCTGCCAGAAAGAGTTAAGTCAAACGTGTTCAGCACTCACTCATCACACAGGTAATTTCATTTCAGTTAATTACCAGTGCTAACTGTAGTTACCATCACACAATTCTGGGAAATGATGCTGACTTATAAAACCAGCAGTAAGTAGTCAGTGCCTAATGTTTTCAGAAGCATTAGGATTAATAGATTTACTGTGCAAGTGTTAAAGCTTCTATATTTCAATTTCTTCTAACTTTATTGGAGAAGCTATTAAAGACGGTGTCTCAAAGAATAAAAGTAAAGTGCCAGAAGTAATAATCTCATTTTAAATAAAGTTTCTTATTTTGATTTACAATTGGCAGAAGCTGCTAGTCTATTATGCCAAAAAACCTCTGCCTACCTGCAGATGAGATCTGACTGATTTCTCAGAAGAAATACCAGATCTTACAGAACATTTTGAGAGTTGCATTTTCTTATTAATCGGAAGAGTGAACTCATCCACTCTGTTATTAAAGATAATTTTAGACTATTTCCTGTGCCACAAACATAACTTTTAAAAATTTAAATGAAATGAGTTCTTTGGTTGCAAATTACACTCTATAACTCCCACAATACTGTTTTCATTGCTCTAGAAAAATATTTTAAAATCACTATTTCCTACTTTTTTCTATGATACACTTGAGTGGCTCCTCCATAAACACAAGCCAGGCTGAATACCAATTCTAACTAGAAGAGCCTTGATTAAAAACAAATACAAAAAACACCAACCAACCAACAAAAAAGAAAATACCCAAACCAAACCAGAAAACCCAAAAAAACCCTACAAACCAAAACCAGAAAAATCATAACTGGACAACCAAATGCTGAATCTCAAGCAATTGAGCTCATGGCCTTTCTTTCAGCCCCAGTGAATCCCTGGGAATCTCCTGGCCACAGCACTTATCAGCTGCCTTCCTACCCTCCATATCATTTGTTTGCCTCCAGCATCACCCTGGAACACAAACACATCCAGAGGAATTAGAGAAACCCCCTCGTGCTTCTGTCACCCCTGCCTGCTCTGCAGGACTAAGGGAACTCCTTGGCCAACAGGCTGAGCACTGCACACCGAAAGAGAGGAGCCATTCTGCTGGAAATATTCCATCCCCTCCTTCCTCGAGCACCAGGACAGCAGAGGGAGCCTCTCCTGGGGTGCAAACACAGCAACTCTGTACTGCTGTTCCCCACACCACTGATGTGTGACAGCTCTTTCTGAGACAGCTTTTAACCTTAAATGGGCCTGTGAGCCAGTGGGCTGGTGAAAGTTTGAGTTCTGAAATGTTTCCTTGCCAGGAACTGATGTGCACAGTTTCTTTCTCTTCAGTGTATCTGGCACACAGCGTTGTGCATCCCAGAAATAGGTGCACCTTACTAACAGCAGCTGGATAAATATCAGTAATATAATGTGTTGTGAAACATCACATCAGCTGTAAAGTTAAGGAACTATAGAGTTAGGATAAATATTTCAGGTCACATAAAAGCAACTTATAACCTTGGCATTCAGGCACCTCCAAATTTTCTTTGTATTATGGGACATAAAAACCAACTCATTTAAAGTATCCTTATGTTTACAGCTTCAATTCAGTTTCCCAAAAAAAGGGTAAAATTTATTAGCTATGCCTATTATATATTATATTAACTACAACAGGAGACCTGGAGCACACTATTAATCATCTTTCCTTCATGACAGAACTACAAAACGCTGAGAGCTGCCACACCACTTCTCAGGGACTCCTTCAGCCAGAATTAACCCAAAACACGTTTGGATTTGTGCCCTTTATGGCTCGTCTACAGCTGGGAGCCAGTGCTGTCAACAGTGCTGTGGCACTGCCACCCAACAGCAGCATGGACTGTCCTACTCCATTCCTCCTCCTCAGCTCACCTCTTCCTTCTCTGACTCTCCACAGGAGAAAGAGCATTTGGCCCAGGGTCAGTTCACCACTGGACTGTCACAAATACTTCCCTCTCCAGGGAATACTCTCCTTGCTGTCCAGCAAGAGAAAGGAGACACAAGAGTGACAAGACGATATTCAGAGCGGTTGAGAGGGCACCTGAAGTTTTCTGAACCGGCTTTTCTGGGCAAAGAAACAAGCTGGATTTTATACACCAGCATTTCCCGAGTGGTTTGGGCAGGATCCTTTCCCCTGAGCCTCCCAGCAGCACTGCTTTCCCAAGGCTTGATGAAAACATGGAAAAATTCTCCTGCAGTGTTTTTGTGTGAGGACCAGAAGAGATGGATGCAGGGAACCAAGCAGGCCAACATCATTTTGGTGTTCACATGAGCATATTTTTATGCTTTTTCTAAAAGTAAAAGTATTATAAGTACACCATTTTCATAATTTCTTGAATTCTGCCTCCCACTGTATTTATTCCTTGAAGTTATGTTTTTATGTAGGTTGGTGTTAATGTTTTATAAAGGTCAAATTATAGTTGTCTCCCTACTGCTTTATTGTAAGTGTTGAGAGCTGGCACTGTAATTAAAATTCCAGCTAAATAAAGCATGCAGGGGTCCTACTTGCAACCAGGCAATTTGGGTTTTCAGCAGACCAGAGCACATTTTGTGTTGCTGCTGGTTCACTGCCACACACAGGAAGGTAAACAAACCCCATGTGCCTGAGTTACACAAACAACATTCCTTATCGGTATAGTTTGTACAGAATACAGATATATTGACAATGTAGAATGTAATTTAAGCAAAGTAAAAAAATGCACCCATTTTCTCCAACCTGCTTTACAGTATTTTAGCAAAGACTGCAAGGCAGGACAACTCAATTCACACACAAACCCGAGTTTCACATCACTGTTGCTGAGTTTTACCTTCAGTGAAACAAACCCGACTGCCTGGCAGCAGAAAAGTCCCATCCATCAAACAGATTATCATTTACTTCAGTCTAACGTATATTTAAGTTCTGGTACTGCCAGCAAGTGGTTCAAAAGTGTCAGAGATTTCCCAGTGCTGGGTACAGCTCCAGTGAGGAATTTCTCCTTTGCTATCGACTCCCTGTGAGCTGTTCCAGTACTGCCTCTCTTTTGCTGCCTTATTAAAGGCCCCTCAGTTCTGCTTCAGTTCTCTCCACAGCTGACAGAAGAAGGTTGCACCAGCTTTTTTATTACTTTCTTTTTTTTTAAAGAAAGTAAACACATCAAAGTTAGTATTGTAAGTGGTGCTCCTCTCTAAAAAAGCAACAGCCCACATCACTACAGGAATCTTTTTAGGCCTTCTCAGGGCTCCAAGTTTTATCTGTACCTTGTTTAAAAAGAATTCTTCAGTTAAGGAATTTCAAATTTTGTTCAAGATAATCCCTTTCAGGAAGGGATTCTTATTTTAGCAAATCCTACCCCTTGTCTGGTTTGATATTGGTTTCAGGGACTAAAAGAGCACAACACAAACATTTTAGTTAATATTCACATGTCCCAGAATATGAGATGCCTTTACTCCACTATCTACAGGTTCCCTTGTCTGCCCAAAAAGCAGTAGGTACAAGACACAAATATGCACGAAGTCATTCCAAACTGACCAGGGTTTTCACAACCAAGCCATTAAAAGTTACTTTTTCTTTCCCTTCTCTAGAGGAAAAAGTTCAGGTGGATAAGCTGAACAGAGGCATAAGGCAAAATCAGGGGCATTAGCTTCCAGCTCGAAAAAAATCACTTGGTCTGAGAGATTTCTGAAAGGTTTCATGAATTCACTGCTAGTGTTACTTATTCTGAAGGCAAGACTGAGAAATCCCATGCCACAAGAAAGCTATGAAAAAGGAGATGTGGCCATTAAAGCAGACAGACTGCTCTGTCTGAAAAAAGACTGATTGAAATAAGCAAAGGGAAAGAAAAACTGCAACTTGAAGCATGATCATAATTCCATTAGAAAAGTTATAATTTGATTTGGATTAGGAGAGAGAAATCCTAAAAGCTCAGAATTAATTGTGAACTACATCTACAATTATTTTCAAGAATACTTGCATGCTTTAAGATATCATTAAGTTAAATGAGATTCTGTGTTTAAAGGAAGATTTAACCTCACATGCACCCATTAATTCTCGCTAAATGTCCACACTGCACTTTGAAATGTAATGGAAAAGGTTAGCTGGCCATGATTCTTTTGAATGGTGCTTTCCTAAGATCCTCAAATTAAGAGTTCTGTCAGAAATGCGGTCTGTGAAAATCCCAGGCAATGCACTACAGAAACGCATTAAGGTCCCAGCGTGGGGTAATTTGTGCTGCATCTGCTTGTCAGACATGGACTGTTTCCTCCTGACAAAGTTGGGCTGGTGCTGCAGCCTCTTCAGGCTGGCCCAGCTCTGAACTGTAACCAGAACTCATATTGCCCCTACCTCTCATTTCCTCAGGAAGACAACCCTGTTAAATTTCTGTCAACCATAAACAATGTCAGAATATTTTCTTGTGGGGTTTGCCCCGAATTAAACCACCTACATTTTCCCAAAAGACAGAGTTTGGCCTTCCAACGTGTTTCTACACCTGCCGAGAAGGAGCTGCACCATGGCCTGCACTGATCAGCTCAGAAGGAAGAGCTTAGCTAATCTGATTTTTTCTGTTGTTCTGAAACTGCCAACTGGAAATGAACAGAGAAGACTTGCACTGCAGCACCCGGGGACATTATTAATACGAGGTTTGCCCCGTGCTGAGCAAGAGACCCAACCTGCTGATACTGAGCAGTTGGCCACTGATTTAGATTATTAGGAGAACAGCTGGCCTCTTTCAGCCAACCAAAGCCCACACGTGTTTCAAAAAAATATTATCTGTGAAACATTACGGCTCTTGGAAGGTCTCCAGAAACAAATTAAATCTCAAACCAAGTAATCTGCTACTTTTATCTTCCTAAATCCAGACCAACCCATTAAAAGAGCATTCCCTGTCGCTGCACAGATTCTCACTTGCTTTTCACTTGCGGGCTTGTTGGGTTTGGTTTTTAAATGGGGTTGTGTGTGGCTTTTCTCAACCAAACAGACAAGGCACTTTTAGATCTTCATTTCCGCCACCTTGGACTTATAATGTCAAGAAGAGGTTTCACCAACACATGTCCCTTTCCCTTTGTTACTCTACAGGAGTGACTACAGCCCTGAGAGGTTTTGACCCAGTCCTGAAGACACTCTTCAGAGACTAAACAATTCCTTCTCTCTTCTGAGTCTAACATCCTCTTTTTTAAAAGAAAAAACTAGCTTAACTAAATGTATATGCATAAAAATCAAACAGTCTGGTTTTGACTCATCCCCCCCTGGGTGCTGTTAATAAGCTGACATGCACTGTTTGGAAGGGAACTGTCTGACCACCTGGAACCCAACAACTTTTCTCCTATTTTCTTTTTGCTTTAATCATGTGTGAGAGCAGTTTAACAGATGATATGATATTGTTATGTTGCACCAGCAATCTGCTTCCATCTATTCAGAGACACATCTGAGACGTTCTATATTATTTAGTCACAATATGTATTTGCAAGGCATATGCAGACAATTTTCTCCCTCCACATCAGAGTTCTGCATCAAACTTCAATTAAAAGGCGATGCCTTCGGTATTTCAGTGCAAAAGGATCTTCCTCACTCTGCCTCCAGGAACATGTTGGAAAGTTCTCAAATCTCTCACTTTAAAACTTCCAGTTTTTCAGCCACTTTGCACATCCCCAGATATTTCCTGGGATTTTAGTAACATGGAAATAGTGTGATTGAAACATGTGGCTTCAAATCCTGAGCAATAATTCTGTCCATGTAGAATAACAGAGTCCCAGATGGCTGGCCTTACCCATGTACCCAAGTGTCAGAACTAAAGCTCTGGTATTCAAATTCTATATATGTATATGAGCCTATTAAGATATATTTTAGAGTATAACAAGCTCTGTCTGGGTAGGAAAGTTGAGATGCCTTTCTACAGAATCTGTTACCACGTGCCAAGGAATGGGAACCAAGTCATTTTTCAACATTTCCTGAAGTACATTTTAACACAGCGAGTGATTTACATGAATTGAAAGTAATTTTAAGCCGTTTGTAAAATTCAAAATGCTTTAAAGACTTCTTTATTTGGAACAGCCAGTTTGATTCAACAAGGACACTGCAGACAAGTACACCTGGATAGGTGAAAAAATCCAGTTATCTAGCTATTACCCAGAAGTCTAGACAGTTTTCCCTGCAAGAAATTACTAAGCTTAAAATCTTCCCTTGCTTGAACATGCCTTTTTACAAGCTAAAACTACAGTCTGCAGTTCCAATTACCCAAACCCTGCAATATTCAGCATGAAGATTTAACACTGGCATCTAAAGGTCATGTCAAAGCTCCACAGAGGGTTTGGCATGTCATAGAGGGCTGAGTTGGGCTGCCACCTTGGCTCTCTGCAGCCGAGGGGAAGGGGAAGCGAGGGAGATGAATGAAGAGTGTGTGATGACACACTCTGCACGGATCAGAATGAGCAAGAGAAGCAACTGCAGTGCCATTGGGAGCACGGAAGAGCCATGGGAAGAGGCCATCTGTACAGTCAAATGGCACGGAATCAGCGGGAAGAGTGGATGGGATAAATCACAGATCTCGCGTGGCAGCGTCTCCGAGCCAACAAGAAACGTTTCCACGTGTGCTCAGTGCTGGGATCCATGTACACATGACACTGAGTAGTAGGAACATTCTCTGATCTTTCCACAGCATTTATTCACTTGGGACAAAGGAAATCTGGGAGGCCACAGCTTTGCTAGACAACAGAAGAACTGCTTCTAAGCACTAATGAGCAGCCTAATACATTCCACATCAGAGTAAACAATTTTCAATATGGTTGAATAGAAAAGTCTTTGTTGAAATCCACTGAACAAAAAAGAAAAAGTACCCAAATGCAGACAGATCCTGAAGCAGCCCAAGCTCTGAACATGCAGTCTATCACGTAAGAGACAGAAGAGGTCAGGCATTAATTAACACCCAAATTAAAGCTTTTCAAGTAAGGGTCAAAACTTCCTTTGTTTTGACATTTAAAGCACTGGCAATGTACTCCCCAGTTTAGTATGCACAACACATCACCTCGTGCTTTATGTTAATTGCCTCCATTTTTCAAGTGCCCTATTTGATTCATTGTCAATTAAAAATACCCCCAAAAGCCAAGACCGATGTATGTTAAGTATAAACGTGATTAATGTAACACAATTACATTTCCACATTTGATGAGTCTGATTAGGAACTTTCTACCAGCCCAGCATGACAGAGCCCTGTCACTACCAGTGACCTGTCAGCCTTGCCAAAGACAAGCTTCCTGATGGAGAAGCATTTCATGGCCACAAGTTGTTCTGACAGGTGTAAAACCTGTAATTAAATGTTGTCAATTAGTGCTTCATCAAGAATGTGGCAATCTTCTCTGTTTGATTGTCAAGATGGTCCTAGGTGTAAACCAAAAAAAAGCTCTAAGGAAGGAAAAATACACAACTGCTTGATAAAATAATAACTGTGTGGACAGACCTTCTGCTGCTTCCAGAAAGTGACTCTATGGGTCCTCTCCCACTACGTCAAAGGAACATCTGGTTTAAGAAAACTGCACTCAGACTAAAAAAATTGGGCAGGGCAAAAGTAGAAGACCAATGTCTGATTTTGGTTTTGATCACAAAAAACAAAAGTTATAAGGAGATAAAGGGTCTGAGGAGATAAAAAAAAAACAATGGTCAAAATTAGATTAAAAAAACTAAATGAAAAAATTGGGAAAATTAAATGGACCAAGTCTGGAAGTTACTGTGAAATGAGATGTAAGGGTAAATAAATAAATAATTAAAAAGATGGTTCAGCCTGACTACGGTGAGAGGAAAACTAATAACAACTAAGTTCCAGTGAAACTAATGGGAAGACTGGACTTTTTATGGCCAGCTTATAAGTAGGCTTTGATAAGAATTGCTACAAATCAAAACAAGAAATAAGAGAAAATTCTGTACCCTTAGTCTGGGCATCTCTTCCTTCTTCTCACCAGTAAATGTGAAATATAATTAACATTGCCATATGTAGAAGTAATAAATACATAAAAACCATCCATAACCTATATTTAATTACGAGGGAGATGCCAGCAATGAAATGTACAGTAAGTCCTTGTTTAAATTGAAAAAAAAAAAAAAAGATAAAAAAAAGAAAAAGACTGTTTTATTGCACTTCAGAAAAGAATTAAGAGCTCCTTGGCTTATTGAGGACTACAAAAACAATCACTGCTATGGGCCTGCTTTGCATATTTGCTCTATTAATTTACACAGCCCCGGTAAGCCTCACATTGCAATGCAGCCGCTGAATTACACCGCTCTCGGGTGATGGGTACGAAAAGATGCAAGAGCATGCAAAGTGTATTCAGACAGACAATTAAAATTATCAATTCTGTTGACAGCTCAAATGAAGAAGCTGTGCTGAGGTTTAATGCTGCTGCATGAAGGACACGCAGCTCGCGAGTGATTGAATTAACTGGGATCGCGCCTTGATGGGCTGCCTTTGTCCAACACCGCGCATTAGGCCAATTTAGGGTCTGCTTATTAAAATAATTTAATTCTAAAGATTGTTTCCAGGCATTTCTGAATCTCCTCCTCACGTTAACTATGGCATCTTAATTACTGTGCTCGTTTTATGCCAGTGCAAATTACTGGGTCACCACACACCAGTCCAGTCAATTTGGCTTAACCAACTTATCCTTTATGTGATCCTCTCGAAATCAGCAGATCTGGACAGACACACCACAGCCTGAAGCAGATAAAGTATATAACAAAGGCCATTTTTATTCAATTTAACACCAATGTATTAATATTCCTCTTTTTTTTTTACATATGTCTTTAACTCTGCATGCCTATTAAATCTATTATGTTTCTTATATCGCACGATTTTGACTTTTAATCATGTAGGGTTTGTTTGGCAACTTTTAAAAATGAGAATTCCAAAGATGACAAAACTGGCCCAAGAAATAAGTTTGAAGTCTCTTTTCTAAACTGAAGAATCATCTCACATCTCTGGGTGGTATTACTATTCATGATCTAAATCTCCTGTGAAAAAGCAACTCAGACTGAGCAACATCAAAACGTTGAGACTAAAAACGCTATCCTAAAGGTTTATTTTAGCACCTGTTAGAGACTGAATAACTTCAGCTTGAGAGAGTCATTTTCAATAGACTTTGGCCACTAATTCTGACCTTCATTTTGAAAAGTTAGTGCTGTTTTAAAGTGAATGGCGCACAGATTAATTACACCTTCCCCCAAACGAGCCTAACAGTGGAAACACATCAATATGTAGTAGCAATATCTGGAGAGAGCTGAAAATGGCAGCACTTAATATCTCCTTTCAAGTCTTTAAAGGCATCTGGATGTACCACTGGATAAGGTACTACCTCAGTTTGACAGTGTTGAAGTCCCAAAGCCCCAAAACAGAATGAACAAGTTGTAACACTGAAGTATTGGGATAAAATAACACCAGGACTGAGAGGCAGTTAAATCTGCTGCAGTTTAATGCTTGGAGCACCTTGTGCCAGATTGGATTTTATAACGTGGCACCTGGTCAGGGGAAATATTACTGAATATCCCAGCTGTGTGACACATGTGGTACCATCCTGCAGCCACTGATGATCCCAAGCTCCATCAAGCCTCCTCTGAATTTCATGTAAAGACTCGGACTCGCACCAGATATGAACAAAACTTTGAAGATATAAAGTTCTAAACCTGAGTTGCAGAGATTATTTACCAGTGAAGTATTGATAGGCAAGTCCTGATTTTCAAGCTCATAAGTAACACCAATTAAAAAAAAAAAAAAAAAAAAAAAAAAAAAAAGGAGTAAATTTACTTTTTAAAAAGTTTTCTAAGTTTTCACAATATTCATGTAGTCCTAAATGATTATATATCATATCTTGTCATCTCTAATGCATGGAACAGAGTAAAGTCTGTGGAGGTAGAGGATTAATGCAGAGTAACCCAGACGGAATCATGGCAGTATTCAGAATCCTAGGCACACAAAAACAAAAGGCTCTCTGATAAATGGCAGGAATGAAATGAACACATAAACAATTCTGATTTTTGCACAATAGTAATATATGAAAATAACGTACGGTTCAGAACCAGCTGGTCCTTTGTGAATTCAAATGGCTTCTCAATATAAAAAACCTTCTGCTGGAATCCAGGGACACATTCTAAATCTTCTGCCCATGCAAGCAGCAGAACCTGAGGGGAAAAAAAAAAAACAGAAATAGACTTTTAAGATGCCTTCCTTCATCCATCATGTTGGCTTCTGGGAGCGATACCAGGTCTGGGCTCAGTGCTCATAAACCAAAACATTGGGCTTCGTACTCATAACACAAAATATCCATCACATCACACTTCCCTCTCAAATCTTGCTAAACAATTTTTTATATAAGGTTTTTGCTTTTATATATGTGGGCTGGCATGGGACTTACAAAATAGTAGTTTTCAAGGTGAAATTCAGTTCAGAATATCTATATAGAATATTATTGATCTTTCTGATAACAGGATTTAATGTTGTTCCTAAACATCACATATATTGAGCTTAGATGGATACGGCTGGACTTAAACATATGCCTAAATTAAGCACATGTAAGTTGATTTGAATAAGAGATAAATTAGTATCTACAGACCTGTTTCAGAAAGTTGACCACAAAGTTACAGAATAGATTCTTTATTCAAGGGTAAAGTTTCACCTACAGAAGTTTCATTTATAAAAGAACTTCTTTGCTAACAAATATAAACTGTTGCTTTTCTCTTCTTTCCCTCCAAGCCACAATTTGTCCATTTTCCCTATAATCAAAAGCTTGTTTACACCAAGGGAAGACTGAGAAAGAAATGCGTGCATCACAGTGGATCTGAAGGTTAAAGTTGAGTAGTTTGTGAAACTGCTAGTATATGGTCACCAAAGTTCCCTGTCACCACAGGGACACCTTAACAAAGGAGAAAGCTTAAAAGCAAAATAAAATTGGTTGGAAATAGGTACAGTGTTAATCTCAGTCTCTGAAACGTTTTACTTCTGAAGAGAGAAAACAACCTGAAGGGCTATTTTTCCTTGGCAGCTGTTAAATGAGAGCACGGAGGTAAGAACAGTCAAGAAAGAAACAGCAAGAAAAAAAAAATTACTGAAAAGTTTAAAAGGTTAAAGAGAGAGGCAAAAGGAGGTGAGTTTAAGAGTAGGGAAAAGCCAAATCATGTTTTCCAACCTCTATGTGTGTAACTACATTTTTCAGAAGTACTTTCTGCCTCAGAGCCACCGAAGTGTTTTTCAAAAGCCGACTTTCAGGTGGGGTGCTGAGTTCTGTGATCTCAAGTTATTATGGCCAATCTCCTGCTTGTTGGGCAGCCAAAGCCAAATCAAGGAGAGAGGGTGCAGGTAGAATCCAAGAAGGAAATAGCTGAACACAGGGATTTCTTAGTGAGACTTGCTCTTAAATTCAGGTGGCCCCGCACAAGTGGGTCTATTTACTCAAGACACCCTCAATACAAATAACAGCTCTGCAAATAAAACTGTAAAGTGAAGATAGTTTCTCCCCTATACCACACTGGTGAATGCTGAAGGCTCCTTTCTGCTTCAGGTGACAAACTCCACTCTCACTTCTCCCAACACACCAGCAGTATCTCCCCTTCCTTTTTCTACTCCATTATATCTGCATCTGCTGGTCCTGATCCTAGAGAGATGTTCTGCAAAATTTTAACATCTGCATGTTTTCCTGTTCACCACCACTCACAGTCCATTTGCTAAATCAGTGATACATTGTCTGCTCTCTCCTTTCATGCACTTCACACTCTCTATAAGTTCTGGGGTATCCCATTTATAAAAACCAAAGGCAGCCATGCCCCACCTGGTCTGCTTTGGTTGCTCTTATTGAAACCAACTGCTGGATCATTTGTTGCATGTCACTGACATTGGCTATAAAAGCTTGGCTAGAAGTGCCAGCAGACTGCAAGAAAAAAGGCAGACTATTTCATGGCAATGAAGCTGGTGGAAGGCAAATGGACAGACAGACACCTTTGCCTTCCATCCTGACCTGCTCTATGTTTGTCCCTTGAAAGAATTTACCAAGAAAGAAGAGAGACTTAAGCACAACAAGCAAGGTGCAATACCCTTGACTGCTATTCCCTTCTGAATACTCCCACTACTGTCTTTCTTAAAAAGGTTTAAAAACACAGCACCTGATCCTTCATTCACTTATTGAAGTTGATAAACTGATTTTATTGGAGATTTTGGACTCTGTAGGGACTGAGAATTGAACATGCTCCCTTCAGTCTTCCAGTGTGAGATATCTGCAAACTGACATATTTAGAGCCTGCCCAGAAAACTGTGCATAAAATGTGATTACTGATTGTTAAAAACCCCCAGCCTTATATGCATTTAAATGGGCACATGCACAGGAAGAAAGACACACATGCATTTTCTGCACACATCTTCAGTGTGCACAGGTGCAGCTTTGAAGTACCTGTCCTTCTGACTCAGAGTGTTCCTGAATGAATATGCAGCAAAGTGCAGTCACAGCAGAAGGAAAACTCTTCTCAAGATGCAGGCACCAACTGAAGCAACGTTTTATAACGAGTCCACACCAGAGAAACAGTCCAAGCCCTATATGCTGAAATTTGTCTCCAAGCAGCTCTTTCCCTAAAGGATTAACACAGCAAGCAAGAGGCAAACCGTGTTCTGAACTCCCAGCTACTGGAGTCTTAAAGCTGCAACTCTCGTCTTCCAGAGCTATAAATAAAAAGCCTCTTTGGGCATCATCTCTGTCAGTACTTAGAGAAGGGAATATGTCTACTTTATCAGATTTGTGACAGTATAAGTTGACTTTGAAATCTGGGCAATCTAAATGGGTCATGAGTTAACTTCTCTAAGCCTGGTACAGAAGCCTCACATAATACAGATGCAGCAAATAGAAAATGACCTTTACTCCCTTTGAAATAATTACAAGACTCAGGCTTGGCCTTGCTGTGAAATGGAACATTTTATTCCACTTGTGCAATTCCAGGCACTTTCTTCTTCTCAACATGTCAGGCAAAATGTTAAATTTGTCATCGCACAGAGAGTTTTTAATTAATTACCTTTGAAAACGACAATTATTCTTTTAATTTATTTTTTTCTCATGAAGAAAATTCTGTCGAACTAAATGTCTGTCTCGTTAAAATAACTCCTGTTAAAGTTCTTCACACTGGGGAAAAAAAGTCTTTAAAAATATCTTGAAAAAAGTAAGCCAAGCAGATATATGTTGAAGGCAAAGAGACTCGTTCAAAGCAGAATACATTCCAATTTAAGCACCACGTAGTTTTCGTACTTTTGGATGTAATAAAAGGGTTTATGGGCTGATAGCTGTCTAAAGAAAAAGCTAAATATGCTGAAAATCATATTTAAATGTCACATGCAGATCTCAGAATATATAAATATTGTTCACAGATCTAGACGAGGAAGTGTTGGGCAATTAGCACAAAAGGATCCTTCACCTGCTGCTAAGAAAAAAAAGCCAAACTCTTGAACAAATATGCCAATTATGCAGCAAACAAATTGCTCATGAAAATCTAAAGGGTTAGAAGTCTGAAAAGCAAACCAGAAAAGTTGTGGCCACTCAGACCTACAGATCCTGTGTTCACTGACAAGGCAAATCAAAGTTTTTCATAACCTACTGCTTTGCAGGAACCCACAGAGCAAAGACTCACTTTTAATATCCTGACAATTTGTCTTTCTGCATTTATTGCCAGTCAACTCTCAGGAAATGTCACTAGTTCAGATAACTCCTGTGCTAGTTTGGCCACTGGGGGAGAGCTGTACTTCTGACGAGGTACCAAGCTAAGAAGCACCTTTTTTTTTTAGTTAATAAAACAGCACACGCCTGCTGGTGGACCTTTCCTGACCTCAACATTTGCACTGAAAGCTGCTCACGTAGAATATGGTTGGAAAGCAGAAAAAGGACAGCAATTTTATACCACACTGCAGAGGAAATTAATAAAGTCCCTGATGTTAAAGTAGCTCTGTGTATCACGACATCTCAAAATCCAGGGTTCTTCTGCCTCCTCTGCTGGTGACTGAAAGTCAGTCTCAGAGATGACCTTTCCAAGAATTTCCAAGAATCTTTATGTCCTTTTTGACTTGCACAGTTGCAGGTTTGATTGGCCACATCCTTGCCCCGAAAATGAATTTTCTCACCTTTTACTGCAAACACTCTCATATCTTCATTAGCCCTACCTGTAGGGGATCACCTACCACAAAAACACAAGCTCCAGAATATTAATTGCATTTCACACACATTCTTATGGTGTGAAATTCATCCTTGTGCAAGGCTTTATTTAATTAGAGATGTAAATGGTGCAGACACCTGTGAAAACCATCTGCCCAGGCTGGAATTTTACACACAGCAAATGCAAACAAATCTCATTTCATAGGGCAATATTCTGTGGGATCACACTCTGCCTTTGACTTCAGAAGAGTAATCTGAAATGAAAACAAACCAACATAAACCGGCACAAAGGCAGAGCTGAAACAGAAATCACACTCATTTTTAATAAGAGTAACAACCTCAAAAGCTCCAAAATTATGAATCCCTTCTTAAGAAATTAGATTTTTAGGTGTTTTGTTTTTTTTTTTGGTTTGGAGTTGTAGGTAGGGGTGGGGTTTTTTGAAGTATGATTTTGAGGTTTCTTTTAGATTCATGTGACTCATTTACTTGGAAGTGGGTATTGAAATTCTATGCTTCCGAGTTTTTCTCTGGAAACACGAGAACCAGGAATTTGGGGGTTTTTGCATATGAAAACTTCAGATTTTTCATATAAAATATGGTGATCCTTGAAGCTGAGAACGCCAGAGAGAAAAAAAGCAATCAGAATAATGAGAACTGCCAACACTGAATTAAATTGCACATGACAAAATATTTTTATCATGTAGATCAAGAGCTCTGAATCTTCAAATCCTTTCCATCTTCAGGTGCTGCAACATTAGACCCCCACCCAAAAACAGATAGGGAGGAAGCCACAAAAGAAAAACAAGGGATGAGCAGCACAGTCACAGATCTGATGAAATCAGATGAAGTCAGTAAGAACTATTAATTGATTTTAGGTTTTCTACTCCAGATTTAAGTGAGGAAGTTATTTAAATGAAGTTTGCAGAGGGAGATTTAAACAGAATAGAGAGAGCAGTGCTCCAAGGAAGGCTCTGATTCTGCACTATGCAGGCTCCAATTACAGTGTCAGCAGGTCCTATTTATATCCAACAGGCAATTGTTTCATCAAATCACACCCAGACTGGACATGAAGTTCTCCTTGTCTTCTGTATTTTTTAACATCAACTAAAACAGGACAAAAAAAACCAAAAAAGCCTGAATAACTTCCCTTCTGATTGGCATAATTAATAAAGGTATTTTAACTCTACATAAAGGTATGTTGAATTATTTATCTCTGAAAGTGACTAAACAAATTAAAACACGCAGCTCTTTTAAGTTAATTTGGTTTCTAGAGTGTTATAATCAGGGGTATTTTTTTTTATTCAATATTTTCATTTCGGTGGGAAGTTTTCACTGTTTCAGGCTTTAACCTCTCTTCCTTTCATCAGGAGAGAAGAAGTTTTTTTTTTTTAAAAGACTATTTACAATCTCTACAGCTCTACCTCTATATCTGATAGTGAATTCCAGTCATTTTTGTAAGAAATGCTATTAAGATTTGGCACTCAGATTCTTCAAGGATGATAAATATTCTTTTAAAGGGCCTACCTATCCATTTACAGCACAGCTCTGTCCTAAAAGGGAGAGTCACACTTGGAGTGCTGAAGAGTGGGCTATGAAAATGCAAATTAGAATGACTTTATTGCCTCGAATGAATTCAGTTCTCCTGTCACTAGGCTATGTGACTGCAGTAGGCATCCATTAACTGCAAACAAAATGTGGCAAACTCTTTTGTGAGACCATCTACCACAGGAACTTCCTCTTTATGAGGACTTTCCTGGGGAATCTGAGTTTGCTGTAAGAATTTTAGCACATATTCAGTAAAAAGGGGTGCTTCTTCCCTGACACCGGGAATCTTGTTATTCAAGAAGCAGTTTGCCAGTGGGGATGCCTGAACAGCCACTTGTCTTCTGAAATTCCAGACCTCTGGAAAAGGCACTGTCACTGTGTTAAGATATGACTCCGGGGTCTGTCTGGAGCCCAAAGTGCCTCTGAGTCCACCCTGCTCGGGGTGGGGAAGGATAAAATTAGAAATGCAGTTGGAAGAAGAGGAGCACTTTGACAACACCCCTGTTTGAAGGCAGAGCTGGGATGAGTCCTCTCTCCCCAGCACTCACCTGACTGGAAACCAGTCACTTTTTCTGCTCTTCTCCACTTACATGTGCTCCCTGAGCCCAGTCACAGCTGCAGGTGTGAAACCCATTGCCCACAGGATAGCAGGGCTGGAAAATCATGGCTGGGTGTGAGACCACTTCAGTCTGCCCCACAATCTGCCATGGGACTACCCTCTAAAACTGAGCTTTTTAATAGACTCTATTACGTTTTCCACGCTTCAGAACTTGAGCTTGCTTGGAGCTCACTTGAATTGCAATGCCAGGAAAAGCTTGGGAACTCCAAGGAAACCCTGAAGGCATTCCAACCCCACCTGGATACGTTCCAGATGACCCTGCCTTGGCAGAGGGGTTGGGGCTGGATGATCCCCAGAGGTCCCTCCCAGCCCTAATGGTTCTGTGAAACCCTTACACGGGCCTGGAATGAGCCACCTCTGGTGTCACAAGCAGGCACAACTCGCAGACCCCTGTCTGGATCATTTGATCCCGGTCATAAATAGTTCTTCCTACATTCCATAATTCTCGACCTTTACTCTGATGGTCATTTCATAGCTTCCAGAATAAATTTGCTCATGGTCAATTTACAGCCATTTATTCTCTTAAAAGTCTTGTCTCATCACTTAATTAACCTTTGTCCTCTCTAAATCTTCCATTTATTAGGCCAGACAAACCAAGCTCTTTCCAGCTCCTCCTATAAGGATACATCTCTGTGATCATCTCAGCAGCCTTTCAACGTGCCTGCTTAAGTTCACACCTGTGCAAAACACATAAAGAATTCCAGATAAATATTCTCCAGGGTCTGGCCAGTGATCCTGATGTTTTCTTAAGCCCAAAAGACATTGCCTGATGCTTCCTGAGATCTCCTTTTTGTTTTTAAAGTCTCATCATGCTGATGCTTACGATCATTCTAAAACTAACCAGCACACAAAGAGCTGACAAATTTGACATGGATGGAAGTACTGCCACCATTTACTTGTAACAACATTAAGCAGCTTCTGCAAACAGAGTCAGGATTAATCTTTATGAAATATAAATTCAGATGCAAAACCTTCATGGGTTGCTAAATCTACGCCCTTTGTGACCAGCTGGGAACCAGCTCTGCCCACAATGGGCAGAGATCACACAGCACAGAACCCAAGCTTGACCTTCCCTCTCCATACAGATCCTTAGCTGAGACAAAGGGTCTGCCCATAATCTGAGCTTCCAGCTCAAGAGGAGTTGTACTCACACGGCCCAGAGTGCAGGATCAACCTACTGTTTGATCTCCGTAGATGTAGCTGAACATTGCTCAGATTTCTGTAATCCAGAGAATAACCATCACCCTGGTTCATTAAGTATTTTAATGATTAATAGCAGAGACCAAAACGTGTTACTTGTGCTCAAAGTAAGTAATATTTTAAATTACTCGACTATTCAAGGAGTAAATACCTACCCATGGTGATTAATAGCACCATTTAACACACCAGGCTGGAGCAAAAGGACAGGTTGGGCTCCAAGGTTATTTTTTGTTTATTTTCAGGCATTGTGAAAGAAGTAATCATGTTTTGCTGAAACCCATACACCACTGGAATGAGATTACAACTGGTTAGCCTATTTAGAGAAGCTGCATAATAAATTCATTTTACAGGGCACAGAATAATGCAAATGAGCCATTCAATAGCACTCCTGTACCAGTGAAAGAGGCATAAAGAAGAAACATTGAAAGTCAGAGTTCTGAACTGGTTTTAGAGTAAGGTGTGGAATTACTGAAACCTAAACTGCCTTACAGCAATAACCTGTTGGAAGATCTGCTTGTAACAAATAGTTTAGTTATATATTATCTAATGAAATAAACAGGTTCATCCTATTCTCCAGCAGTAACGACTTCATGGAAGCACTTAGATGAATGAAAATACGGATTTCTGGTCATCAAAAGAGAAAAAAAAAGGAAATAAATTAAAAATTGTTCCAAAATATTTATAACCCTTCGGTTGTGGTTGCATGGGGCAAAGTCATTATTCCACACAGGAAAACACTGATGTGGCAAAAGCTGTTAGAGAAAAAAAATTAAAATCATATTTCTTAAAGCAGATAGTGGGGTTTTGGAGGGGATGGCTGGAAACTATAAGGAACATGACACATGTTTAATTTCCCAACAGTGTGATCGTTATCAAAAAAAAAAAATGCAACCTTCCACCTATTGTTTTCTTTATATTCCACAAAGTTGGAGTATAAAGCAATTATTACTGCTCCACGAAACTGAGCCTGGTGTAACACTGAACATCTGTCTTTTGCTAAAAGTGAAAATGAGTCTGCTGAAAACAATCTTTCCAGGAATAGCATGGGTTTGAGGATTAAACACATAGCAGTGCTATCACCTTGAAACACTAGAAAATCAGGCATCAACCCTCAGAACTCATAAAAGTACAAGGAAAAGAGAAAATGTCTGGTTTTCAACTTCAAAAAACCATTTGTTGAACATTTTCTGACCTTCTCCTAAAAACTCACAAATGCAAGATTTTTTCAAAAAATTAATACTTTCAAGTAAAATCCCTTTGATTCCAGCAAGGTTATTGGAGGGGAAAAAAAAAATCCTAACAGCCAAAGATTCATTATAAAAACTGAGAAAATGGTGCAAGGCAAAAAGCCCAATGCAAACCTGTCTCCCACCTCTGACCTGCTTTGATTGGACTTCAACAGGAAGAGGACAATCTGTTCTGTACAACAAGCCATGAAATAGATTTTTTTCACAAAGTTATCACACGTCACGTGGTTATTTTCCTTTACAACAAATCATAGAGAGCAATACCAGTACGAGAATATTAAAATAAAAGGTTGTGAAAACTGGCTTCCTATTGACTTAAAAAAAAAAACTAAGCTCAGATGTGAAGTTTCTTTTGGTAAGGACAAGGCCTGTAAATCTTCTCATCTGTTTCTTGTTCTCATGAAAATCCTGTGAACTTGATACTCTCAGCTCAGTCTCCCAACTCTGAAACTGCCCAGTGGCTTCAAGTGTTATGAGAGGGAATCATGGAAAACAAGGTTAAGCAATTAGAGAATAGAATCACAGAATCACAGAATCACAGAAGCAACCAGGTTTGAAAGGAACTCTGAGATCATCAAGTCCTCATTTTACTGGCCAAGGGCTTGTGCCTTTGTTTAAAGAGGTAGTAATTTTCAGGCTCCTAGAGTCATCAAGAAATAAATAGAAAAACATTAAAAAAAGAAAAGACCCAGGTCTTTTTAGCAGTGCCAGATGCTAGTTGAGGAGTACTTTTAATGAATTGCAAAACCACAGTCAAAAATTTAAAAGAACTTGTAGTGACTCTTCTGATTTTAGTGAAAGCAAATCCCAAGGGAAAGGCAGCGAGTAGTTCAACATTTTTGAGCACATCACAATAAAGCCAAACGTCTAAAGCTTACAGGCTCCCTCGTGTTAACAGTGACATTACATCAAGGATGACCTTTCCAAAGAAATAAAACCCATTAATGTTAGGAACATGATAACTATTAAAGATCAACACTTAGTAGCCAAAGCAGAAATAGAAAAAAAAAAACCCAGTCTGGTAAGTTAATTGAACATAAATAATATGAAACCAAGAGCCTGGTCTCTAACCCTTTCTCTTATAATTGCTTGCCATTTAAGAGCTGAAGGAAATCTTTCGTGCAGAAGACACAGCCATTGACCCCACCAGTATTTGGTAGTCAAAGAAAATCCTGCCATGTTGGGAATGAGGTCTCAGGAGTACTGAAGGATGTTTAATAGCTATTAAACATCCTTCCTGTTGAATACCTGTTCCTTCTTTCCTTACAGGAAGACTTCCTTTCAGCCTTCAAGGGCTGGTGTTTCTGGGAAATGTTGGATGTTAATTGCTAAATATTTCAGGGGATTTTTGGTTTGTTGTAGAAACAACAGCCATGTAAAATGACCTGCACCCACAAGAACATACTGATTTCTTTTCCTTAGGTGAAGGGACAGCTGTGAGTTCTGAAGGACAGAGGTACAGTTGTAACCCACAGACTCCATCACGGAACCTCTACAATAAACTGTAATCTGCTTTTGAAACCCATAGTTTAACTCAAGTCAAGTTCCTGCATGGTCAGGAAACCTCTGTAGCCTCCCCATCTAACACTGTAGACAACAATTCCAGCACATTTATTATTTCCATAATTATCTGTATTTACCAAACCTATCACCTGTTCCACATGACGTTCCACAGGCAACAGACACAAGCAATAAACATCAAACACATGAAAGGTTGTGAAAAAATGGGAACCTTTGCCTTTGTTCCTGCTTTGGCAACCAATATCTACATCTAAATATCAATATTATCACACTGTTGTTGAAAATTTTGGGACAGAAAGCAAGTAAGGACATGGGTTTGCTTTTGTCCACACTGACCAGGTAAAAAACACTAACCTAATTCAGATTTGGGAGGTCTGAAGAGGTATATTTTTGGTCAGAGAAACAGGCTAAAGAATTCTAGTGCTTAACCTATTTTCTCTGTAGGGTTATATTTTATTTTTATTTTGTCTGATCTAAATATAATGATGAAAGTAGTGAGAATTCTTACACTGGGATATATGACATTTGATTGTGAAATATCCTACCATTACTATGTGTAACAGGCTAATTTAATATTTTGCAAATTTATACAATCAGGTTTTTTTGTTCATTTTGATAAAGTAAAGCTGTCTGAGTAGTACATAAAAATATGAAAACTTGAAGAAAAAAAATTCAAGTATCAAATAATTTAAAGGTCCTTTTCTTTGTGTAGGGCAATTTAAATTTACTGGAGCACTTCAATTTTATTTTTTTTTTTTGAGTGCTTCAGCCTGGAAGTGATTGGGGTTCTGTGCTTGCACAGTATAAAGCAATTTAAAATTATTCAACTGCTTCAATTTTTTATAGGTACTTTTATTTGAAAATGATTGGGGTGCTGATCATGCTCAGCATTGAACAATTTTAAATTATTTAAATGCCTTTTTTAAATCAATGCCTCATGCTTGGGACTGAATTCTGGGAGGCTATAGCACATTATCAGCCAGTTTAAATTATACAAGAATATTATATTTTGCACAATCTTTCATCTCCTAAATAAGAATCAGTTTGCAAGGGTGAAAGCATAAAGCATTACACTTCAAACTAAATCAGCATTATGCAAAACCAGAAACCTAATTTTTCTGTTTTAAATATTGTAAGAGAACCTTTTTCCATAATCAAATTCCCATGTCTTCCTACATCCTACAAAGCAAGAGCATTTCAGAAACTACCCACTTCTACCTCCCTGAAGTGAAATCAGCAATTCCAAAGGAGGAGAACAAAGTCTTAATGAAGTTCGAGTCCATGAAAAAATGAGAAGGATTTATTCCCATAACATTTGTCTTATCAGACAGCTTATCAATCAAGCATTCAAGTCCTCTGCTGTGTATATACAGAAGCTTCTGGTTCAAGTTCAGGGTAAATATTAAGTTCATTGAGTAGGAAATTCAGGTTGGACTTCAGGGGCATCATTCCTGATTTAACAGGACTGTTACACAGAAACCTGCTTTTTGGGGTTTTTTAAGCTGATTAATGGAGTTGTTCTCAGGGGTAAAGAACATACTTTGCTTTTAAGTATTTTTCTATAAAAAGAGAGGAAAAGAAGGTGTGACATTTGAAAGTGGCAGTGGAGATGCACAAATGGAGGACTGAGAACTAGAGGTGACAGGCCACATTGTTAATGAATCCTCCACTTTTTTCTTGCCTGGTATCCTTCATTAAAACTCTGCCAATAGGTTTATATTTACTACCAAGAAAACATCCAATCTAAGTACTTTTGTGCTTCCCATTGAGGTATTCAATAAATATGGATGTGATTTCACCTGTAGTTTAAAATAAGCTGGGAAGAAAAAATTAGTGACCAATTTCTTCAAAAAGACTCATCTTCCTATTTCACTTTTGCTTTTCAACACAAGTGACAGGATAATTTCTCACCAAGAGAAACAACCCAGTGCTCCTCTGCACATTTGAAAAGATGGGAGCTAGTCCTTAAAGGTATTGGCATGCCTTACTAATCACAGGCTTTTAATTCTGCCTCTCCAATTTCAATTAGTAAGTAAACACTGACATCCTCAATTGCAGTACACGGAGCTCCCCTTTATCCGGTTAATCATGTTCGCTGCAGCTATTCCCCAGGCTGAGGCTTCCGAGTTCCCAGCTCCTGTAAATCCTTGGTATTACATCTTTTGATTCAGAAAACAAAAATACTAACACATCTTATCTTTCACAAACACGTGTCCTGGCTGCAGGAAGGAGTGTGCTTCCCTGTCTCCCCACAGTCGGCTGCTGTGTTCCATGGGCAGAACGAAGTTGTGAAGCATCGCTAAACTCATCTGGAATATTTTGCTTAAGTTGAACCTCATATTGTAATAATTAAAGTAGCTGTGAGGAACCGTAATTAGACTAAGTGTCCAACAAATATTAATCAGGAAAGTAATATTCTATTATTAAGAAGCAGCTATTCACAGTAGGAGTTTCTCTTGTGAGAAGCTAGATTAGGAACTGAGCCAAAAGCAAACCAGAAGGCACAGCAAATTGGGTCATTTGGAGCCTCGTTTTAATTTATGAATGCTTTCACCTCTATTTCACTTGTTTTGTGGTGCCATTTTAGTGTCAAAGGTAGAGGGAAGCTCCAGGTTTCAGGTCTAGGCCTGTGGGTTAGTCCCAATGTTCCCAGTTGCTGTGACAAGGATTTCCCTTCCTCAGTTCTAATCCACGCCAAAGAGACCAGCTCAGACCACGCCACAGGCAAACCATTGAACATCCTCATGTTCCCCCACCTGTGAATGAAAACAGCACAATTAACACACAGAGCAGGGAGGCTCTGGGATTGACCTCAGTGTTTGGGAGATTTGAAATCCTGGGTAAGAAGTATGGTACAAATGCTGACAAATATTGCCTGTTTGGGGCACCATCAGTGGCCATTTTCAGAGTACAAGAAATAGGATCGTGCCAAAAGCATCAGAGGTGCTAGGCCTGCTTTATCTTATTTTCTTGTAACACCCTCTTCCTGCATATCAGTGAAAAAACTGTCTCCTAACAAATCTTCTGTGCTGAGATCCAGAGCTTCCCTCCTTTAATTCTGCTTCTCTGCAGTGGGAAAATACCACGAGTCTTCAGAGGGGAATGTACCAAGAAGTGTCAGGGGTTTAATGTAAGATACTGCTATTTTTTCATTTAAAAATATTTCTAAGTTACCTTGTTAAATACCCAACAATACAGTTCAAGGCCACAAATTTATTTGGTGGGAGAATCTCTATCAAATCCATCAGTATCTATCAAATATCGGTTTTTTCCCTACTTCTGAGGTATTTTAATAGATTCTAACGAAGCAAAAGACTTCTAATGAAGCAAAAACTAGTAGAGTTTTTTCCCTGCTGGCCAGAAGAACCATGTTTTCAAATGGTATGTTAAAGCACAGATTGTTACCTGAGCTGTTACAAAATAGACACAATTTAGATGAATTCTCAGTTTTAAAATCCATTCCCTGTATCTACAATCCACTGATAATTTCTCATATGTTGTTCTTACAGGTATTTCTCAACCCTAAAGAAGAGTCACTTTCTTCAGAGGACAGAAGGAAGAAATATCTACAAAATGCAAAATTGGAAACGTTGAACCTCCAAATTCTTTCTTTTTCTAATTAGGTTAAATAGGTGTATTTACAGATAGATATTTATGGCCAACATCCAGGCATTATGACCTTTTCAGCACCATTAAAAATTATAATGAAGCCCAACTTTCAGTTACTGAAGAAGCAACAAGCAAGCCAAGCACACCATCCACAGGTTCCAGAAATATTGTTTTTATACATGGTGAGCTGCAACTAATCAGGCAGAAGCCATTCCAGTAAGTTCACATATACTGCAACGTTACCTTTTCCCTTTTGCACTCATTAGTGCAAGAAAATTGCACTGATTATTTTAGCCGTTGGCCACAGAAATAAATGTCAAATAGCAAGAGGAACAATATTATATGTAGCAGATGGAGAGTGAGAAATTGTTTGATCAGATGTGAGGGAAATCACCCATTTTTTTCAAGTTTATTTAAAAAACCCAAGTGAAATCCAGAAAAACAGGCCCAGTAGATGGGGCAATGGATATCTATGAGTACAAAAGTTCCTGAAAAGCAAGAGCTTGCTGCTATTGTTTATTCTCACATAGTGAGATAAGAAGGCACAGGTTGGTTTTGTTGGTTTGGTTTTTTTCTAATCAACTGGTAAAAACACAGAGGAAAAACTCAGCAAAAATCAACTGGCCCGGGGGGGAGCACAACACAGCAGAGAGGGGACTTGGAGAAGTGAGGGGCAGGGCACAGCAAAATTCTCTTGTGTGCTCTGAAAGCTCACAGATGATGTTGCCCAAGGTGCTGTGTGTGTGGTGGTACCATGTTCACCCCCCAGCAGCTCACAGACATCTCAGGCTCTGTGCTTTTGCATCCAACATAAGCACATCAGGGTTTCTTCACATCTAATTTGTTTCACTCACATAGTTCATGTTGTTTCCATTCTTACCAAAAACTCTTAAAAGTGAGTGAGGAAGAAGAAATAATTGCTCTTTCTACATATCTTGCTCCAGTCAGCTTAGAGGATGAAGAATTCCATCAACCAACAAGGGCAAAATCCAGCCTAACCCCTCAGGAAAACCTCATCTGTGCCAGAGCCAGAATCCCATCCCATTTATTTTTATTTAATCCCTGGGCCTTTTCATTCAGCAATTTACTTGTCATTAGCTGGCTTCCATGTCCTAGATTTGGGCTCTCCCTTTTTTGCCTTTCATTCCTGCTTCCTTATCCTCCATCCCAGAGGCTGCCAGGATTACCAGGCAGTTGAAAGGGGCACATGTGCCTGGATTCCCCTCAGAGCTGCGATTAAAGAGCATCCATTTCTCCCCAAGGAGTGTTCAGGTGCCAGTTGTAAAAAACACAGGTGGTCTTGTGTGCTTGTAGAGCTTTTCATACAAAGACACAACCATATTTAGCTCAAGTTTCCACCCTTGCCTCCATGACAATCCTAACTCTTGCTGTAGTCTAGTCCACTAATACACTAAGACTTTGAAAGCTAGAAATCATTAGCTTGGTTAACTCATTAGTTAACCCATTCCTAGGCTTAAGGATAAATGGTGCAAGAGAATCAGTGTGTGAGGAGGTCTGTCTTCAAAGATATCAAGGGGAAGCCTTGTCAGGGAGAAAATTCCCATTGAATAATTGATATCCACCTTTCTGCCTGTGAAAAGCCTTGGGAACAAACAATAAAGTCCATATCTTTAAGGCAGGTCACGATTAAGGCACTGCAGTGGGAGAGGAGAAGACCATCTGAGACAAGCAAACAGTAAATTAGGAACGGAAATTATATTAAACTCTTTTTTCCCCCCCAGAGCCAAGCATGGAGAATAAGACTTCACAAAGCAGAAATTAAATAGAACTATCCCATTCTGTTAATATTAATAACATTTGTTGTCATCTGTTATGCACAACTTAAATAAAATATCCTATTAAAAAATTGAAATGTGATTTTTTTTCCCTCTCCCCTGGGTAACCATCATTGCTTTATGGGGGTACACTGGAACTGTAAAAACCAAAAAAACATGTTTTAAATTTAGAAGTGCACGGGAAAAAAAACACATTCTGGAATTGTTGAATCATTTTGTTTTAGCCTTTTTGAACAAAATGAGCAGTTAAAAGACTCCCAAAACAGAGTGTTTCATTTTTGGTTTCCGAGCCATACTGTATGAATTCATTCACATTAGCTCAACATTATCATTCAGCTGCTGGTTAATGGTGTGGAAGGCAGGAATTTTGTCTCTCTTGTTGTGTGACAGGGTCTCCTCCATCTAAAGGATCGCTCTGGATGTGTTTTTGCGATTCAGCTCTACAGGAGAACGGGGTCCATGAATGAGGCACCCAAAGTTGAAGCCTTGATGGCCACAGGCCTCACCAAGGAACCCAAATCACTATGAAACTGGCACAAAAACCAGAGAGTTTAATCTTTCAAAACTAAATTGCATCAACTGGAGAGGACACAGTCGAAAACATATTGCCATTTCTCATGGAGGAGGAAAGGTAAAATTCTTCAGAAAGTGTTAAAAAGAAGCTATAATAAAATATCTCCTTGCCTGTTTGACTCCACTGGTTCACTGAAGCACCAGTTTCTGGGTTATTTTGCCAATGTTTAAAATCATTACAGTGACAAATAACACCTTCTTTAGTCGAGCAGAGCATTCTGTAGACAGACCAGGGTGGCACAAGCAGCAAGACATTAGTGAGGCTTCCCAGCACAGGCTGAACTTGGGAAGGGGATGAAGCTCAGCCCACAGAGGAAGTTGCACAAATGCAACAAATTTGTTTCTAGTGCCCAAACTGCAGCTTTCTGAGCGAGGCACACACAGGCACAGCCCAGCTGAGGGGATGCTTTTCCAACCCCCAGCCAAGGCTGGAAAACTGGTATTATTTTTTCTTACAGCATAATCTAAAACAAACAAAGAAATAAACATTGGGAGAAGAAATAGTAATATTAAGGTGTATAAATAGACATTTCCAAATCAGAACCGAGTTTTGAGGTAGTTCAAGCATCAACAAAGCTGTCTGCATAACTTCCTAAAGCACTGCAAACCAGACCTGTGTTCTTTGTCTGGTTTTAATGCACTGAATGACATGATAGCTTTGTGATGGATACTAATGCAAAGTACCCTTTTAAATGTTTTTGTTTGAACTTGAGATCTACAGTTGAAGAGCACAGAAAGCTACAATAGCATCTCCAATTTACCTGACCTAGTTTTTGCAAAGCTCTACTGTAAGCTACACTTTCATTATGCTGAAGTGAACGCTCACCAAAGTGGATTCTGGCAAACAGGGATAATGCAGGAACTCTGAAGGTATTGGAGGCTGCCTTCCTTCTCCATTATCTTCCTCAGTTTGTATTCGCCTTTATTTTTAGGGTCCCCTGTTGTGCCATAAAGAATGGTGAGTCTCTTGAGCATAAATTAACGTGAAGCTATTGCAGCAGTTTCTTGCTTCGCCTATTCTTGCTACCACACACCTGTTTTAAACCTGCAGTAATTATTTTGCTGTTACCTGCTCCTAGAAGAAAGGAAGCTTGATAGCAATGAATTGAACTTGCCCTTCGTCCCCTTTCATTGTATCTACCTCCAGCAGAAGGCAGCAAAATGCAGCTCAATTAAACACAACCCTCTTGTCATCCTATAAACAGCAGCTCTTCTCACAGCAGAAGCGGGAAAGTTTTGCCATGACACTCCTTGTTGCGTTTGACAAGTTTATTCAAAAGCAAATATTTCAGTGGGGAGGTCTGTCATTCTAATCCTGTTCTTTATGCCAGAGCAGCTAATGCAATTTCAGCTACCTGAATAGAAGGGCTCTCGCTTCCAGATGTTCTATTGTGCCTCACAGACAACAACTGCTGTAGGACTGACACCAAAAGACAGGCATTATGAGCATTTTTTCCGTCGTTAGCTCCTCTTAGCACAGGGTTTACGGCCGCTTTGTTGATTCCTGTAATTCTGATAGGCACAGTAGGAGCCAGTGCAATGCGATCCCTCCGTGGCTCTGTCATAATAGCAACAGGAAGAGGGCAACGGTGCTGAGCAAGGTGGCAAACTTAAACAGCCTTTCAGCAGCTCAGCAGCATCTTAAAAGATAGGGAAAAAAGAGATTTATTTGGGGAAATCAAGGCTTGAGGGAAATCGTGGAGTGTTTGTGCTCCCAGGACACAAATCTCCAATTGCAGTGTCACAGCTTAGCTGTGCCTCCACTGACTGGGGCCAGGGCAAACCTGCAGGGACAGCACCGGGGGGGACAGCAGGGCAAGGAGCTGGAGCAGCCAGGCCAGGGTGGATACTGCACCTAACCGAGGAAAAGCCATGGAAAGAGGCACTGTTAACTTCAGCCTGAGAAGTTATTCTAGCGCATTGGCTGCCTGCTGTGTTGCAGCAAAGCCAAGGGAAAGAAAACACACACAGAAATGCTACTGAGAAGCCAGGCATTAGCTTTTCCTGTTGCAAGCATTAACACTGGCTAATGAATTAGCTGGTTTCATTTCATTAATAATGTATTAGTGTTTATAATCAGCATAACAGGCTTTCTTCAGTTGGCCTCTTCAAGTATTAAAACAATAAGCCTTGTCATGAAACTGTTGAAGTTTTTTTAATCCCACTGGAAAATAGCAAACAAATACAAATAAAGCCATGCATGGAGAAGAATATTTCTAACAGAATATTTACACTTGTCTTTGCTTCTTAATTTCAATCTGCATTATTTGACACGACGTTTATTGTTCAATAGCAACATGGTTTCCTCCCCCACCTGTGATTTGTGATATATAAGATGTATCTATTTGCCAAGAGCTTCTGCTAGGAAGTAAAGTGCTTTCCTTATGGAATTTCATTCTACATACAATTACTCAGACATGAGCAATCACTGCATTATCACTTCACAAATGTTTTGTAGTTGCCAAAACCTTCTGGAAAACAATCTGTTCTACTCATTTTCCCCTTCAGAATAGAAGCTGTGTTATAGAGATCAAAATCTGATCCAACTGGATCAGGAGTCAGTGATATTTAAGAAGTGACATCACCACAGCTTCTCCAATTCAACAGCAGCAATCTATTTCCCGAGTGCAGAGATGCATTCACACACCACACTCAGTGAGACTGAAAGCAATGATAGTGTCTCAGCTTACAGAGAGAATGATTATTATTCTCCAGGGGGAAAAAAAAAATAAAATCTTATTTTGAAGTACTGTAAGTGATCCCCTTTTCTCTGAAAGGGAAAAGTAATTGCTCCTGATTTGCTTGTTATCAAAGCATGATGATGCATCCTTTTCTTCTGTAGCAATTCATGTAATAGACACACGTAGCTGTTCAGATATGCCACTTCTCATCCATATGCTATTTTCTTTGCCTGGTGTTTTGGGGAAAAAAAGAAAAAGACTATAGCACAAAGGAACGTGGGCAAAAATGCAAAGCTGTGCAGTGATACTAAACAGCAATAGAGATGTTCTTCTAGAGGCTTGACTGCAGACTGCACCCTCGCTTGTTAACCATCCTAACTAATGGGGGCAAATTAACCACCTGGTCTCTATTCAAATTCCTTTTCAAACAGCAGTTCTTTTGCAATTCCTTCCCCTCTCAATCTAGTGTTGAAATAAGAGGAAAAAATCTGTACAACCTCAGAATATAAATTGCTATTAGGTAGTAATGTGGTGGCTCCATCTATGTGAAGTATATTGTTTTTCTAAGTGCAGAAGGAGAAGTGGCTTGTAATTAAGGCACTGTCCTCTAACTCAGAAAAATGGGTTAAGCCTCCAGCACTCATTTTCAGATGTCTTTCAGAGGTGTTGGCAGACTCCTGACTGACATCCCGAAGGTTTGGCCTCAGTCCTTCACAACTTCGAGGAAATGCATCTAACAGCTGCCTTCTCTGCCTGTCTGATCCCCATCTCCTTCATTTACCCCCTAATTTGGGGGGACAGGTTATCAGTCAAGCCTCCTGGCAGCACATTGCCCCTGTGCTTCCCAGTCTCAGCCAAGCAAGACATCAGAAAGGCTCGAGGCAGAATCCCTGTGTGCAGCACCGAGCACACGACCCCTGTTACAATAAATCATCCCCTGAAATGGGGACTGACAGGGCAAAACCACTTTGAATAGTAGCATATTTACACCAGATGTGAACACGGGTCACCAGAAAGATGTTCAGATGAAAACAGATGGAGAAGCAATGAGGCAGAGAGCTCTAGGAAAGCCCTTCTGGATGGCAGGAGCAGCAAAGGAGGCTCTGACTTGACTCGGGAGAGACACTCTGAGGGAATACATGGAGAAAGCTGCCAAGGTCCCTCTGATCTTCCCTTTTTGACACTGCCATGAGCTGCTTTTGAATTGAGAGATCTTAAGAAATGTTCCAAAACTTATGGAAATCAATAGGAATCTGTCCAGAAACTATAACGGGGTTTAGATCAGATAAGCAATGAAATATGTCCTCATAATAAAAAGAGATCACATTTATAAGCTCATAAAGTGAGAGTAATAAGTATCCCAACATCTGTCAGTGTTTGCCAGGGGACAGCAGCACACACATAACATACACTGTCCAATTTTGCATCAGTGCTCAAAGTGAAGGTTTACAGTAACTCCTAGAGAAAGAGAAAAGAATAAATGGATAGAAAAGCATAAAATATTGTAGTAAAAAAAAAATAAGCAGAAAAAAAAAAGGCAGAGTATCTTAAAAGGAGTCATAGAAGATATGCTAAAAACAGTATCAAATATATTTTATTTTTAATACTGATATGAATATTCCTTCTCTATAGAATCATAGAATCAACCAGGTTAGAAAAGCAAATATTTCTTGATATGTTTCACCTCAGCAAGTGAGAGCCTACAGCACAGACTGTATTACCCTGTTCTTGCTCTGAGACTTGAAAAACTTCTTTGACTAAGTGACTTTGGTTTGTGTCCTTCCTTTTCCTCTTTGCTGTTCTGTTTTACTTATCTACTCCCTAAATCAACAGTAGAAGCTTCAAAATGCCTATTTCATCATGCAACAGGTTTAATATTGTGGGTACAATTTCACAAGGGAATGCAAAATATGAGAATTCGATCTAATTGATGGGTTTATATCTAGAAGGTATTTGCTTGTTGGGGACATACCAATGATCCAAGTAATATTAGTCCTTGAAATTATCTTCTTTTTCAGGTTATTTATGCCAAAGGCCCACTAACCATATCTGACTTGATCCTATGTCTAGTAACATCACAGGAAATCTCTCCTTGGATCAGGCCACAGATAAGAACACTAAGAACTCTTCCCCTTGCCAGCACATTTACATCCAACAGTTTCCTTCTTTAAAGTTTCCTAAGCTTTTTTTCTTCCCCAGTCCTCTCAGTTTGTATTCAAAGCCTTAAATACAGGGTTTGAGAGAAAGTCTCTATTTTTTTGCTTGCACTGACACCATGATAGCAATTAATCCAAAAATAAACCAGATCACTTAAGGAATAAAGCAAAGATACCAGATGTGTTTGCTACTATAGTCAGTGTTAAGAAAAACCAACACACTTACTGAGTTTTTGACTTTTAAATGACTTGGCTCAGTAAGGGTCCCCCAAGTGTGAGGACTGGCTGACAGAAGCAGAGAATAATCATTTGCAAGAACAGTCTTTGAAACAGGGTACTGTATTAAATTGAAGAATGAACTACCAGCTCCACAGGCAGTATTTTTCACTTCTGTGAAGGATACAGGAGTTTTTCATCCAGAGGGTTTAATTAAAAAAAAAACAAAAAAAACAAAAAAAACAACCAAACAAAAACCAGAAAAGATAAAAACAAACACCAAGAACCTTCTTTAGCCTCCTTTACTTTGGTTCTAAACATTTTCTTCTCAATTGACCAACCTTTCTACTAAGTCCTGTCAACACTGTGTTATGAAAATGCTCTGTATCAATATGATTTGATTACAACTTCCTTACTGCTTTCCTCACTGCATTAAAAACATGCCCTGGACAGCACAGCAATCGCATCAGGAAGATACTCAGTTGCCCAAAGCTTGCTTTCTCCACTCAGAGCACACCTACCCACACAGCCCCTTGCAGAGATGGCTCAGAGCGAGCACACACACTGAATAGCAACCATCAAATAGATCCATTCCTTTTACGCTCCAAGGCTTCTTCCCAAGATACTTTAGCCAGGCTTGTTCACTAATCCAGGACTTCTCCCGTTGCCCACTTGCAGCAAGGGAGTTTCCTTTTCCTGGCTCACTTTCACAAGCCCATTTCAGTACAAAGTCTACCTGTGTGGCAAACAAAAGCCCCTTGTCAAAGGGAAGCGCTTTTGCCTGTGGCAGCAGAGATCTCAGTGCCACACAGCGGGCACAGCAGTGATCCCACCGCACCACCTGTGTCTTTAGTGAGAGCAGGCAGGAGACAAAAGATTTCTCAGCCTGGTAATTTGACTCCTGAGGCAGCTTTCCCAGCCTTTCAGAAGAAAACCCCATCCAGCAGGGCTTCTCCACTTTGGATTCATGATCACAATAAGAAGACATAATAGGTGGGTGGCAATGGGGTTCTGCTAAAGAGGAACTCCTTGAAGGGCTGTGATAAATGAGAAAGATACAGCAAGAGAAGGGATACTTAGAAGTCCTGTTGCTTTTGTGAGCTCTGTGGCAAATCACTGGAGCACTACAGCTGAAAACCCAAGTTTCAGGCTGCATTTTTAATTTCCATCCCCTAAAATCACTTCGTAGGGGGCTCTTCAATAGACTCAAGTCCTCTGTGACTTATAAAGCTTGTGGTTTCCAGGACTGCTCTGGATCCCTTGTAACATTATAGTGAGACTATCACTGGGACTGTTTCCAGAGAAGCAATTATGAATCTTCTTAGACTTCTACAATTCTTGAGGTGACACAGATTTAAAGCCAAAGAGAAACAAAACCATCACCCAGGTCCAAACTGCTCCATAGCAAATGCCAAAATCTTCCCCTCAGGTAATTCTTTCCTTCCAGTTCGACGACTTTCGTTGTGTGCACCAAGGGCAAGGTGATGGTTTCCCTCATTGAAACAGCCAACTTAGGGGCTTACTTTCAGCCAGGGATGTAAAAGTATTACATCAGAATCCTCATGAGATGGAAACCCTAAATATGGAGCAGAGCCAGTGCCACAGAGCAGCGAAAGAAACTGCTAAAGTATTAACATCTTCTTTCTGCTGGCTGGAAATGTGACTTACCTCCCCCAGCCCAGAGAGACTTTCCATGGTGTGGGGCCTCAGGGGGTGTCCCACAGTAACTCAGAAGAAGCCCATGTGATAATTTAGCCATATAGCGCATTTTAACAGGGATGATCTTAATTTTAACGATTGTAATCTACACCACATTAAGTTATATCAACAGAGCAAGTAATAAACAGAGCCCACAGTGGATGATATTTATTATTATTTCTTTTTTGCACAATTCATGCACATACCCTTGCCAAAAAACTAACTTTTACCCACTCTGCAGATCAGAAAATAGAAATCCAAGTCTGGTAGCAGAAACTGCTTGGGAGAGAGCCAGTAATACCCAAATGAGATGATTCTTGCTGAAACACAGCGCTGACCAGTTAGTTTCCAACACAGCAGCTTTTTTGTTAGAAAAGGCAGTTTTACCAAGACTAAAACAGTTCAAGGGCATTTATTTCTGCTTAAACCTGATTTCAGCAATGCCAAAAGAAATTAATGTTTCGACCTGCATATTATTGAGTTACATAATGCCAAAGTATTTAATATTTAATAACAAAATATGTTATTTCAGTAATGAGATAATACAGCGTTTAGACAATTCCAGAGGTTTGCTTGTTTGTCTGTTTTGGCATTTAAATTCTATAGTAATTTCTACTGGGGAAATATTCAACCATTTTCTGGAAGTATTTTCCTTTCCCTTAAAATTATCAGTTCCACTTCCCAGTCAGTGTTAATCCAATCCACTTAACTGAAATTTTGTTTCGCTCCATCTCTGAAATCCCAGCTTAGATGCTCTAGACCTGCCTTTTTCCTAAGGGTGTCATCATTCCTGGGAAGAAACACACATTACCTCTCAATGCAATAAGCAGGGAAAGCTTCCTCAGCTTGTAGCTTCAAGGTCAACAAAACAAACCTTGGTTTTCAGCCTCACAGGTACTTTTTAAATGTACACACCTGTAGCTGAATTGCTTTCGTGTTTCCTACACTGTTCTTGGGCATATTTGCACCTGATTTTCAAAAGCAGCCACTCTATTTCTTTAAAGATACTGGGATTTTTTTTACAATCAACTCTAAATCAGTCTAGTTCATAAATCCTCATAGAATCTCAGAATGGTTTGGGTGTGAAGGGACCTTAATTAAAGCTCATCTCATTCCCACCCTCTGCCAAGAACAGGGACACATTCCATTATCCCGGGTTGCTCCAAGCCCCATCCAACCTGGCCTTGGACACTTCCAGGGATGGGGCAGCCACAGCTTCTCTGGACAACTTGTGCCAGGGCCTCCCCACCCTCACAGAGAAGGATTTCTTTGTAATATCCAATCCAGCTAAAGGCTATTCCCCCTTGTCCTATCACTGTATGCCCTTGTGTTAACACATTTCTACAACTACAGCTTATTGCCCCAAATTATCAGGGTTTGAGGCTACATTTTTTGTGGCTACATTGGTTTCTACTCCACGTGGTTCATGGGAAAAAAGCTGGATGCAGATGAGCCTGCTTTTAATAGGCAGTGCTCGCATAAAAGCAGTGTAATCCTCCAGGGCTGATCTGCCCCAGGAGAGAGATGTTCTGCTGATAAAGCTGAACTGGCACAACTTCTCTTGTACTGGAAAGCATTGCATGAAAGCAGAATTAGGCCAAGAAGGAACACTCCTGAAACAGCCCACTTGTCACTCCCGAGGCAGGAGCCCAAACAGTGGAACCAGGAGGGGAAGAGGAGGCCGCAATAGCGAGTGGCAGCACACGTCAGGCAGCCTTGCCTGCAGGGCAACCTGAGGAAAGGCAGCACAGTGCAATCACCCCTATCTGACAGAGGCAGAACTGCTCCATCCCTCCTGCCACTGCTCTTGTGCAAATTGTAGGCTCACTCCTTCTTGCAGGAGTTCACCTGAGCTCTGATAGAAACCCAGGCCAGCAGGAGGGATGCCCATGAGGATCTTCTCGGTAATCCGATACAAACCATGATACCTGGGTGCCACACATGAAAACCAGCGTGATTTCCCTCCACCCTTAATTGTCATGCAGTATCTAACGCACCTCACCCTGGTATTCCTGGCAGGAGACAACAATATTAGCTATGAAATCTGTAGGCTCCTGCCAAATTCACAAATACTGGCAGCAAAACCTATGGAAAGGGGCAGACAGGGCTGGGAAAATGAGGAGTAATTTAATGCAAATGTTCTGTAGCTCTCCCCAGGCTCCATGATTAGGGATGTCAAAAAATTTAAGTGCTCCTTCTGGTTAATATTATGGAGAACTTATTATTACTCACTGTATACAAGGTTTTGCAAAGTGATTGTATTTTTCATAACTAAGTCTCTCATTATTTTGTTCACTAAAATGTATTTTGCACTGTGCTCAATAATTTCCCCCCCAAAGTGAGAGCTAATTCTTGAGTTTCGATTTTTAACCATGATTTCCTTTCACTTAACTTATTTTTACTCCCTGGTGTAGTAGATAATGGTATATGTTAAAAAGAAGAAAAAAAAAAAGAAAAGAAAAGGAAGGGGAAAAATAGAAGAAGAAAGAAATGCATCTGTTAATGCAGGCAGGCTTAACTTTGACTTACACTGAGATTGTTTCAAACACATGCTGTCTAATTTTCTCAGGGAAAAAAAAATGTTTAAAAAGCCCATTCAGAGATTACTTTTGAAGGTGAAATTCTCCGTGTGTACAAGGTGAGCAGAAGTTATATTTGTGCTGTTGCCCATACTTCCAAATGCTGAAGAGCACATTTGTACAGGTCACTTTGATTCATGGAGCTGGCTACACCTCACAGGCACGTTTGTGTAACAGAAATACTCCTGATTAACGACCAAAAAATTCTGGATTAACAGCTGTGCTCTCATGCACAGCTGAATAGTTCATTAGAGAGTTTAACCCAACTGCAATATGTCTAAAGAAGAGTAAAATATACTGAAAAAGAACTGCACCAGCATAGGAATAGCCAGCAGTCACCTGTGAAAACCAAATCAGACTTTAGGTTAAAATATTTAATTTTTCGTTCAAGAAGGGTTGAAGGAAGAATTCATTTCTTGTATCAACATAGAAAAAAACTGCAAGAGAAAATACATCATCTCTGATCTATAAACATCATATTCCTAATGGATAAAGACTTCAGTGGGAGCATCTCAGAGCTAATTCTCCACAGAAATAATAACCATGTAGATACTTCTTGGAAAGCATCACTGGTGTCCAGTGTGTGCTGGATCTTGTACTGAACTAACATAAACATCTGCACGATCCAGCAGTTGACATCCCTAGATGTGATTTAACATTGTTAATTTTCTGATACATGGAAAATGAGATGTTTCTTTAATTTGAACATTCAGACCTATTTTATGATTACATATAAGGTGAAGATTAAGTAATGTCCAAAAAATACTGTATCTTCTTCTTTGACTACTAAAATAAGCAGGAAATCTAGGTCAGATATGGACATAGACAGCAAAAGCCTAAAATAAGATGGGATGTATGTAATGAACACCCAAAGAGGGGGCATTTCTGAGAACCTGGTTGTCTTCCTATATGTATAAATGTACTTAGTCTGACCCAATTGCTCCTACAATTGATAAGAGCCACTATCTTTTTATTCAGGGAAATCTGATTCTTCAGTTCTTATTGAGCTACAGAACTGTTTTCAACTGCCTTTAAAAGGTATATATTTTCATCCTTCCTTATTTACAGTAGTAATGAAACTCAACTAGTTTCTTAAATGCTTTATTTCCAACAGCAACATAAAGATAACATCACTGCTGGAGAGCTGGTGAAATGGGAGTGTTCAGTAATAACTGAAGTGTAAATACATGGGAGATGCACGTTAGTTTTGGTTGAGAAACAGATAATTTACAGTTGCCCGCATTCCTCAGAATCAATCCAAATTCCTGAAGAGATTCATAGGAAATCAATCTATAATCAAATTTGGATGCTCATCTGCTGTGGTTCAGCTGGTCAATAAAAGGGAAAAGATAAGAAGGAAACATGAAATTTTGATGAACATCTGGTGGCCAAAGGTACTAAGTGGCAATACAGAAGAAACTCTTAAAAAGATTAAGTTACAGAAAGATGAATGAAAATAATAAACAAAAATAAGGAAAATGCCCAACCTTTTCTATGACACGAGCTCTGGAGCAGAGAAACATCAAGATGTTAAAAAAAATTTTTAAAACAAAAGTAAATAAATAAAAATCAAGCCATTAGATCCAGAAGCCCTACACTTCATTCTGATGGATTTACAAGCATGCATCACTCTGACTCATGAACCAGAACAGAAAACTGTCCTGCTTAGGAGTAAAGATGTTCAGAAGGTTGTTTTACATTTCATTTTTGCTTCTTCAACTCCCCAACCCTCAGGGGACTCCACCTGAACTGCATGAGTATGGAAAACGAGTTTGCCAGCATGCAATGTCCACAGTGCATATAAACACTTCATCTTCCAACTATTTTTGATTGGAGTCTGGATATGCTCATTCAAGAGAATTAATTCAAGCTTATTCAAGAGAATGTTCAGGTAAAACAGCAAAAGCATCTCCAAGATTAACAACCCCCTACAAAACTGTCTGTAGGCCTAGAGAGACTTACTCTCCTACAAATATGAATCTCAGCTCTAGGCATTTTTCATATCTGGATCATAGAAAGGAATAAGTTGCTTTGCATCTCTTGTTCAGGCAGTTGGAAAGCAAAGTCAGCTCTTTACAGGAACTGATCAAAAGGCAACATCAATTTCTGAACCCCACCAAGCAGTCAAAACACATGGTCTTTGCCTGCTGCCAAAATCTTAACATCCAGATTTGTGTCCAAATAGAACCCATCAGAATGTAATCATTAATCAGGCTGATTTAGAATAATGTTTGCAACAACTGATCACTGCTGCACAGAACCATTTATCCTTTAAATCTGAAAATGTTTTCCCTACCCTTCAAGACAATGCAACTTATTCTGTCAGTGTGCTGGGGCTGGGCAGAAATGCCAGTGACTCATCTCAAAAGGATGGAGCCTTGCTTAAAATAAATACTGCATACTTTCAGTTTGCTCAAAGGCTAAAAGCCACCATTCCTCTTGCAACACTCATGGTAGACATCTGTACCTGGTTACACTGTGACCTGTGGCTTTAAACATGCTCTGGAATCACGGGCTGCAAAGACACAAAGTTTTGTTGCTTGAAATATCAGATTAACTTCCATAGGTTGAGGTTCTATGTAAGAGAATCAACTTTATGCCAGACAACAGAGCAGGAACTGTGGAAATGATTATCGTGTCTCTGCAACAGAATTAGAACTGCATTTGGTGAGTGGCATTTGACATAAGAATTGATCAGACTTGGTAAAAGGCTGGTCCTGGGCAGATTGTTGGTTGTTCATTCACACTGTACACGAATGAACTGTTGCTGCTCAGATTCAGACCTCACTGGGAGGTTTCTATCTGGAGACATCCCATTTAATATGGGAAAAGGTAGCCCTGACAAATCCATGGGGAACACTGTCACTGGGAGAAGGGCAAGCAAGCAGCAGAGCAGATGGGGACAGTTAGAGCTGTGGGTTTGCTGGTTTTTTTTTTGCTGTGAAGGTGCCTGCTCCAGATGCAGGGGGATTCAGGGCAGGCACAAGCAACAGCTCATTCCTGTCACACAGGAAGGCAGGGAGGTCAAAGCAGGAGACACTGATCACCCTCACAGTTTGTTCCCACTGGACTGAGAAAGGGCCAGAGATTTTTAGAGTGCTGAAGACATAGAAGGCAAAACAGAACTCCAAAGGACAGCCCAAACTTCAGTCTTAGGCGTAACAGGGCAATAATGACATCCAGCTGCCCATTAGGTACAACCTTCTTCTGTCACAAGCAACCTGCCTAAAAGAAGAGGTGTAAAGAAATAATGGGTAAAGATGCAGAAGAAACAGAATTAATCCATGTTTGGGAAGAAGAGGCTCTGCCCACTTAATCTTTCTGCTTCTCCAGAGCACAAGGAGCAGGGGACATTTCTCTTGCACTGCTGATTGCTAAAGAGTTCATTAAAACAACTTTTCCAAGTAATTCTGTAACTGGGCATAATTCCACCGAGTTGGAAACTGTACAGTTCACTGTCAGCATCACTGAAGGACTGAGCCAAGCTACTTTCATATGAACAAATTGTTTTATCTGTCTTGCCTGGCATTTCAGTGGCAGCACAGCAGTGATGTCAGACGACACCGTAGCAAAGTGCCGACACAGCAGTGCTTGGCATCTGCAGCATCCCTGTTTGTCTCCAGAATTAGATGTGCTTTTCTCCAGGCTTGTCTAACCACTTGATTTGTGTATTGGCACTCAGAAACAGTAAATGAAAACCTTTCCCCTCCAAATTTAAAGAATGCTGAAGTTGCAATAGGAGACAATGAAGCCAACATTCCTCATTAATAGTGGAAGCCATCCCTCATTACTGCAGGCTGGTTTAAAGGGGAAGAGAATATTTTCCTCAAAACATTCTCATTACTCTGTCATTTTTTTGTTCCATCTTCCATAGGGATCCAAAGTAACTTGTGCTTTTGCATGAAATATCCAGTTATCTATCCTTTTCCACTAATTTCAACTCAAATTTAAAATAAAGACATGAAAGGGTCTCTGCCACAGGGAGCTTGCAGCACGGGTCTATCTTTTGAGGAACACAAGAAAGTTTTAGTTGGGTGGGAGGGGAGGTGGTTTGTTTTCAAAGCAATATAGACATACATAAATACAAGAGGATCCTGCTATTCAGTACAGAATATACACACTTCGCATTTCAACAATTAATTATCAGGAGTAAAGAATGAGATTCAACTATATAAAAGTATAATTACATTCTTAATCAAATTAGGAGGTATTAAAAAAGGTTACTGGAATGCCTTTGGAGCTGTATCAGGAATAAGAAATAACATAAGCACTTTGGTATCACTCTGGTTAATTAAGCACCAAAAAAATTAATACTTGTAGTTAATCAAGAAAGAGCCTTTATTTAAGGCCACTCTGCAGCCTGTACTTTTCTTTATACAGATCATTATAAGGGTTAAACTCTTCCCCCAAACTCTTCCCAAGCAACTTCAGTGTGGGCACAAAGTGGATGGGCAGAAAATGACAGGATCACAACTAAGAGCTGTTTGCTTTCAACATCTATAAAGGTTCAGAAGGATTAAACAGTTTTGCATTAAGAAAAAACAACATTAAACAAAAAGATCCAATTTAAATAAGCTGAAAATAAAAGTAGGATGCAGCTTTATTGACCTGTAACTTCTCTGTGGATCCACTGGTCATTAACTCCACCAGTGTTCAAGCACCTGTGACAGCTCAGACATTGCCTGAACTATTTCCAGAGCCGGTTCAGTCTAAAGAACATTTCAAACCATTCTTTCCTCTCACATTTCCTTGCTCAGTGGCACAGGTAAAAAGAAACCATCTGGCTCTGTGGGTTTTGCAGAAGCTCATTTGCACACCATTAAAAACATTAATATTGTTTAGCCATTTATACCAAGTGTTTCTGATCCTTCTAGCTGTCAGTACTCCAGTTTGTAGACTGCAAGGTAATTTCAAGAGAACTGGAGGTCACTTCAGAAGCCAACTAAGCCTTGGAGGTGGAGAAAAACCAAATAAGCATGTTTGCTGTCAACCAACAGGTCACTTGACTCCTAACAAGATTATATTAAACACCAGTTACCTTTTTGTCTGAATAAAGGAATCATTCCAGGGAAAAGACACTATTTTAAAAGAGCCTGTATCATTCTCAGCCTGTTTCTACTTTTGGTAACACCACACATTAAGAGGCAACTAAAGTAGCTCTAATGTTGGGATTTTTGTTTTGTCTTTGCAATGACACGCTGCTTCGGAAGCAAGTCCGGTAAGGCCTCTGAAATTATCTTTGAAATTGTATTTGCAACAGTTAGACAAAACTACAGAAACAGAATAATTTCACTACCATAATTTATTTTTTGACATCCAGAGGGACCCTTTATTTTCTGCACTTGCACAGGGAAGTTGATGCTGGCTTTGATTAATTCAGAGCATTGGACTCTCACCCATGCTTGTTAAACGTGCTGCTTCTTACATCTGACAGCAACTCCCTATAAACCTGTACTGTCCCTTTTTCATGGAAATTATGCTAATTTAGCGATAAAATTAGGCAAATTTACTACCTGGGCCACATGCACCTACATGGACCTACACAGGGAACATTTTGCCACCATGAAAACCTGCTCAGTGATTTGCACCCAGACAAAGCTCAGAAGTGTCAGCCACTGCACAGATCTGGAGGCTCAGGAGAGCAAGGACAAGTTCACATCCACACAGGAACTACAAAACCATAATATTTAATGTGCAAGGGTGACAAAAAGCAGTGTCAGTGAGAAAGGTCTTGCCAAAGATGTGATAATTTGGCAAACCCTTGTGCTCTAAGTGGCTTTTCAAAATGGCTGTTCTACTGAGGGAGCTGCTCAGGTCACTGAAGTGACCAAAAAAGTTCTATGTTAAGAAATAAAGCCATAACACTTCTTAGACTGTGTTTAAATTGCTGTAAAGTGAATAACCTGCTAAGGAAGAAAGAATAGATACTGGTCTCAGAGGAGCCTGCTGTCAGCTGAAGCAGCCCTTGTGTTACAGAGATAACTGGGAGAATCCTCTCTCCTGCTGCTTAACCCGACAGATGAGTGGAGAAGGTCTGTGGTGGCCATACCAGCATTTTATGGTGCTTTATGAGCATCACCAGGTCTCCTCTTCCATCAGCTGTTTCCAGTGGTGGAAGGGGTTGAGTCCAGTGAACTGACTGACCAGGATCCAGTCCCCTGCCTGTCCTACTGTCATTCCAAAGAGCCTGGAATTGATTAACTGGCTGGATGAAATAATAATGGGCAGGTTCTGGAACATCAGAGAGAGCAGAGTTACTGCAGGGGCTCACAAATCAGGAGCAAGAGCTGCACAGTCCCAGCCCCAGACTCCTGAGCTGCAGTCAGTTTGGGGTCAGAACAAGGTATCGTTTAGAGTCTATTAAATAGACTTTTATAATCACATTTACCACCAATATACATTTTTAGCCTTCATAGTTAGCCCAAATACTTCAAAATTGCATGCATTAAGGAACCATATTTTAGGTGGAACAAGGTTAAATCTGGTGCCAAAAAAGAATGAGAAAGAGCAATTTCCCTTTTATGAACAGTAGATAACGCTCAGAGGCAATCAGTCTAATGCTCCTGAGCTACTCTTGCTTGAGGAACTGTGGTTGAGGTAGAGATTGTCCTTGTGCACATCAGGCTGATGGGTTCAAATCAGCCTTTTGATGAATAAACTAATCTCTTTAGATATCATTTTTTTTTATTGATGTTCATTTCTATTTTGTCCACTACTTGGACTTATAATATTAAGGTTCATATTTCTGACTTTACCATGAGAACATTTTCCCAAAAAGCTATTTGCTGCCCTTTTTTTACACTAAAGCCCTTGGTTTTGTCCAAATCATTTTAAAATGCAATATATATCTATTATTACATATAATAATATATTATTATATAATAAAACATAAAGGAGTCTTTGGGTAAGTGAGATTCGGATGTCTGTAAAAGAAGGTTTCTGTATGATGCTGGAGTGCTAAAAAAAAAGAGAAATTTTACAGGAAGGGAAGAGTTTATGGCCATTTACATACCCCAAGTCCAAGATATCCCATCCTCCCATTCCTGTTTCCCACATAGAATTTTTTTTAATTATTTAAACATAGATCTACCACTCAGGACTATTTGGATTACAAATGCTTTAAAGTAGCAACTGCGTGTCCAAGCACAGAAGAATTATTAAAACTGACATCTGAGGTAGAGCTGAAGGAGAATTTCTCTAAATGTGAATCAATTATAAGAACTTTGACAAGAGATAAGCCTTTAGTTGGCTTGATTTCCTTTTCCTGGATGTTAGGATGACCTATATATGTATAAATGTGGCCAGCAAAGCGAGCACTGTATCCTTGAGGGACATTTTGCCTCAGTCCCAGATCTTCAGGATTACATTTAGCACTCCAGAGCAGCTCAGGAAGACATGCACTGCTGCCTCCAAACCGCAAGGCACTCTGTCTTCATTAGCAGTGTGATCCTCTGCAGTCAGTCAGGGGGGACTGTGTTAGTGCACACAGCAATGATCATTTCAGCTAATTAATTTTAGCCGAGATGCTCAAGCCAATCATTTCTAAAGTTGGGCATTTGTGAGTTGGGATGTGCTTCCCCCAGGGGATGTTCATTTGTTCCGGGAAGGCTTGCCCCAAACAGAAAATTCCAGGGGTTTGTTTCCTCCTCCTCCACTGGTAAGGGTTGCAGGGAATTAAGGTATCATTGTGACACACTCAGTTATTGTCTTGTGGTTAGTCCCCTGCAGTGCAGCTACTCCCAGCTCCTTACCAATCCCATCAACAGCCTGCAGCCATCCTGCATCAACAAGGATTTCCTTTTCATCTCAAGATCAGCCTGTTTAGACAGGATAGTTTTAAAAATCATTCTTTTGTGCTTACTTATCCCTGTGAAATATTTCAGTTGAGTTTTGATGGAAGAGAAAGAGATGGTTCTTGTTCACTCAGTTTTATGTGTTACAGTTCTCTGCATTTTTCCATTGTTCCTGTAAGGAGGCTGGGGATAGAGATGAGTCATTTGTAACATTAAAGTTTAATTATAAATTTGATATCTCCATAACTGAAAATTGCTGAATTGTGGCTAGTTCATTAGCAGAGAGAAACATCCTTTCCAATACTACAAAGCTCAATTATTTCTTGTTGGAAGAACAAGGTGAGAAGCTGCTTCTATGCTAAGTACTTTCTGACAGTGTTCTTGAGCTCTTAATTACACTTCCTGCCACAAGCACCAGCTCTGTAAGGCTCCTTCTGGCCACCTTTCTGCCTTGGAGAATCTCCAGATTTCCAAGGACTTCTTTGCATGCTGCTATAGAGAGTTATCTGACCTCCCAAAAGCCCTTTCCCATTCTTCTTGTGTCTTATTATGGGCTTGGAACATTTGGGAATACACTTATTTTTTACTTTTAAGACCAACATGGAAAAATCTGATGCTGTGTTGATGCAGGAAATACATTTTTTTGGTATTGTGGTTGTTGTAAAAGCCCTTTGTTGTTCCAGAGCCTTGTTCAGCCTCAGTCCTAATCTCAAGCTCAGACACTCTGAGGTAGCAATTCAAGACACACGAGATGCTCCCATTTAGAGTGTGGCTTTTCCCAGCTTCAGAAGGTCAATGAAATGCCACGCATGGCTATTCAGAATCAGTAGGGAACAGGTTAAAGATTAATTCAGTGGATAACTCACTTGTTCAATACATTTCCCACCTTACCCATTTCATTAAAATGTTGATGGAGCACTGTATGGGATGGTAACACAAGAAGAAACTCACTGCCCCATGAAGGGAAACTTCTGATCTATAAATGTATCTCAGCCTGTTCAAAAGCACACAAGACACCATTAGCTTACAATCTGAAACGACACCCTCACTACCAAACAACTTCCTGACCATGACAAAAAAAAATCCTCAACCTCAAGTTTATTACAGCTTTCTCCAGAAATCATCCTGTGATACAAAATAGGGACAATTTTTCTTACACTGCTGAGGAGCCTTTCTAGGCTTTGTGATTGCATTTGTAATCTGGGTAATTGTGCATGCACAACTGGCCAGCTGCATGCAGAATCACCCAGTTTGCACATGTTGCCTTAATTGCCACTTGAATTATGACATTTTACAGTTCTGTGCATGCAAATACCAGCAGAAAAAGACTCGTTTGACAAACAAAGCACTTTGCACTGGTTTTCAGTCCTTCCTAATCAGTCAGGGTACTTGAGGGCGATTTTGCTGACACTTGAAGCAGTAGATGTATCCTGAATTTGGTGCTGAAGAAGCTTCTCCTAACCATGTGTAAGCAGGGAGAACAGAGCAATGCAGCGTGGCTGGAACTGCAGAGCAAGTCACTCCCACAGTAGGCAGCAGCTGAGCTCTACCACACACTCCTTGCAGACACCCTGGATGCCAAATGTTAATTGATAGTGAAAAAAGGTGTGTTTATTTCTTTGTGATTCTATGAAATTTCATAGATCTGTCTCCAAGTAATGCAACTGCTAAAAGTCAAACAATGAAGCACATCCAGGAATTCCATAGAAGTCATTTTACTTTGCTCTGGTTCGAAGGATTTCAGTTATGCTGAAGACTAAAAAAGCAGAGTTGGATCTCCCACTTCAAAGAAGTTTGCAACTCAAGAAAAAGATATGAAGACTTTCAAGATTATCACCTGGAGGCTGTGCCAGTGATGTGCAGACCTGACAAGCTGAAGCACCCTTAAGACCACCTATTACAAGGTGTAATATCAGGCTTCACTTCATCTAGGAAAATTAGCTCTAAAATATACTGCACCTGGAAAAGTAGATACTGGAATTCATAAAGGTTTCACACACAGACTAACAGAAGTAGCCAGGAGGGATTTAAAAATAAAAATAGAAATTAAACATATGACCTGGTCTTTACAGTGGAAATCATGCTGTTTCATTGGTTGAGGAACTCAAAACTCAAGAAATCACTACAGTTGCTAATTATTCAATTATCAATTGTGAAGATATAAACTAAGTGGGCAACTATTCATCAGTATGCCAAATTAATTAACAAATATACTCCGGTGACTATTTCATAAAGAAAAAAATCAGGGGCCACCGTGTAGTCATGCAAGATTAAAGGGGTTGGGTTTTGAGATGCTTCTTTCCTCCAGGAACTGCACATCATAATAAATAACTAAAACTTCTATTTATCAAGTCATCTGTGACTAAGTCATAGAAATACCTGAGAAAATAATATACAAGTTTTGTTGCACATAAGAGTTAGTCTAAAAGACTATAGTTATCTAAAGACACTACAAATAGTAACATGTCATAATGATCTCCAGCCTTCCTCCATCATGTGCTGTCAAACACTCCTGTACTCCATTAATATACTCAAAATGAGTGGTACAAACACCCAAATAGTCACCCACATTCTGAGTATCTGAAAAACTTTTACAGGAGAGATAAATTGCTCTGTTTGGTGGGGCTTGTTTAAAATCACTACCCATCAAGCATCTCCACAGCTCTGCAAACCTGCCCCAAATTTCCATTCCCCACAGATAATCCTGTATTCATTTCTGCTGTGATGAGGCTCAGGAGGTCTGTTTTCTCAGACATTAAAGTATGACTGGACAGAGGCACCCTGGAGATTACATCATTCTGTCCTCCATAAAGTCACTGCTTCTTTTTCATCCAATAATCATCTTTCCTGCTTAGAGAAAAGTGAGCCTTCCTGTTGGCACTGAAGGACAAATGAGAGAAAATCCATCAGCATGAGGAGACCCTCAGCTTTGGGATTACACAGTGAAGATTTTTTCCCCCACCTTGTCACAGCAGAAAGATTGCAGCAGCAGAGCCAATTTTTGCAAAGGTGGCTCCACATCACAGTAGGGAGTGGATGTTCTTGTGCACCTCCATGTGCTGCTATACAGCAGATTCATGGAGCCCTTTGTTCTTAAAAATACTGCCTGGTGCAGCATTAAGTGCTGACTTGGGACATAGTGGAAGTGTGAACATGAATTTCCTGGATATGCAGTGCTCCATGTAGATATTCTCACCCCCATTTGTAAAGTGAAAATTTATCTTCACTCCCAAAATTCAAGCTCTGGAATTTTTGTATGTATTTTTAGCTCCCATTCCTACATGTAAGATCAATTTTGTTTACCTTTACCTCATTAGCAAAAATAAATTACTTCACAATAAATGGGATTAAATTTATTTAAAAAATGGACTTCAAGTATCAGTACAGGTTGGGCAAGAAACAATGCTGGAAAAAAGAGTCACATTCTAAAGTTAGTTCCAGCCAGAGCATATCCCCATAAAACATTGTTAATAATGTCTGAAATGATGAGCATCATCTAATTTTCTATTCAGATCTTTTGTGTTTCCACATAGGCTAAATCACTGTAGAATCTGTGAGTCTTCTCAGTTTATGACTTCATTCTCATAATACTTCATTGCAGCTGGAAGGAAGTTTGACACTTTGTTTGAAAGAGAAGGAAGAAAGGAAAACAGGGACACAGATCTCGATGGTCTGCTGAGACTGACAGAGGGAGTCTGGATCAGATGAGACACATTTCGTTGCTGTCACAAGTAACAGTCCAAATAAACTCAGGCTGTCAACTCAATAAACTCAAAAGGGACCATCTCAGAAAAAGCTCCTCAGTCTGTGGCAAGTGATAGCAGGATATCTCCACAGACCTGGTCTCACCTCTCACTTGGTTCTATCTCTCCTAAATCATTCCCATTACATCAACGCTGCTCGCCACCGCAATTAGAGCGGCAAACCTGCCCTCCCTTCTGCAAACAGCCTCCAGGAGAACAGAGCAGATAATAGACGCTAATTGTTAAGCTTGGGAGTCACCTATGTGAAGGCTGTAATTGCTAATTCACACCTCCTAATACAAATTATCTCCACATTAAGGAAAGAAGGATGAAACTTGGATTTCCTCGATACCATTGGGCATAAACAACATTTTACACTTTTTTCTACATGCTATAGCAATTAATAGACAGATTTAAACATGCATAAAGATATTACAAAGGGTGGGAATTTTAAAATAATCATTTTAAAATAATCATTTTTAAAATAATCATTTTAAAATAATCATTTTAAAATAATCATTTTAAAATAATCATTTTAAAATAATCATTTTAAAATAATCATTTTAGAACCATCTCACGTGGTTCTCATGTGAGACATGGTTCTATCTTTACTCCTTACGTACACAGGTACTTGAAGAATAAATTCCAAGCTCTGGCAGTCATCTGCCAAAAAATATGGGATAGTGAGCCAAAGACACAGCACTCAATTCTAATCAAAAATGGTTTCTTCTTTAAAACATCACACAGGAAAAAAGAGATTCCATACTCTCGCAATCGTCTCATCCAAACTGTGGTTCCTTCCAATCCCCTGCATTTCTCAAGTTTTGTTCAGCCTTGTTTTAAACAGGAGTTTTTTCCTACTGAGTCATGGCACATTGATGCATTTCGTTTGTGTTGCTAATCACCACCTCAACAAACAATCTTCACTGCTTGGCACAGCCAAAGCCCAGTAAGGATACAGCAAATTTCAGCCCATGATAGGGTTGGGTGTGTATCTCTGAAGGTTATAGCTCTTTGAACAAAAATAATCAAGTGAGCTGCAGATCAGGAAACTGGTTACATTCCTTGTGGCACAGGTAACGCCCAAAGACAGAACCCTCTTCCATCACCTTCTACCTTTCAAGAACAAAAAAAAAATCTGCACTTACAGAAGTCTTGTTTTTAATCCACACACTGTGGAGGACAGTCGACTTCCATTTCTGTCTTTCCAGGGTTTAGAGATTAAAGAAATATTTCACACCCCACTGAAATAATCCAACCTGCATTCTGTCTGCCAAAAACACTGCTGACAGTTTAAAGGTCAAATACTTTCCCCTTACATTCTTCTCTGGCCCAAAGCATAACGTTCTGCAGCACTTCACACTTGTTCTGTAAGTGCTCTGTGTTAATCAGAGCAGGAATCACACTATTTGAACACCCCCCCTTCATCTTCCAAATACCAGCAGTTTTCAGAACCTTTCCCCCCCCCACTTTCTTCCAAGTGTTTGAACGGACTCAAACTGGCTATATCAAACATTTCTTAAGCAGTATTAACAAGTCCCTATTAAAAGTACCTCAAGCAGGGTAACAAAATAGGAAACAGCTTCCAGGAAAATAGCAGAACTCAAATCCACTGAAGTTAAGGGCAAAATGATGATGGGAGCCAACTGAGAGATTGATGCTAGACTCTGCTTTTCAATACACTTAGTTCCAAATGACAGGCTACAGTCCAGATATCCATACAGACAAGGAATGACAGAGCAAGGACTCCATACAACAGTCAGAGAGCTTGCTGAAAACAACACTTGCCCTATTGTAGGAAACAAAAGGGGCCCTTCAGTAGAGAAACAACATTTTGATGAAGGAAGATCCTTTATTTCCTTTTGTTTTAATGCCCCTACAGGGAGATGTTCCCCCAGTGCACACTGCAGAACTCCAAAGCACTCACCTCACACCAGGCCAAGCTTCTCCTGGCACCCCAACTGCCAGTGCTGGGGTGGATGTTCAAGGGAAAGGTTCCCTCCACTCATCATGCCACTGACACTACGTGGAGTTAATAACATTATAATGGAGTTATCCCCGGAGTTTAATCCATTTGGAGGAGGCTCTAAAATTTCCACCTTTCCCAAGCATTCTAAACCCTGCCCTCAGAAAGTCTATCTGCAAGAAGAGCAGGATAACACATCATCAGGAAGGGACCCTCTTCCAGTGGGTAAAAGCCAGAGCACCTGTGAAACTCCTGAAAATAACAGAACCCAAACAACCGTAAGTAAATTTGTAGCTGTTCTAAAATCTGGAGGAATGGCAGGGAACAGACTTAAACACAACTCCTGAGTTATTCATGAGTGGGTACATGAATCTCCTCTCATCAGTAAGAAAATGGGGGGCTAAAGGCAATTTCTGTAGTTACAGAATGTGCTTCAAATCCTACCAACCACTTCTTTCCTCCTCCATTAATGTCTTTCTCCCCCAGAGTGAGTTCCAGATCTCACCTTCATTTTACCAGCTGGACATACTGTTGTGCCTTCCCATCCCACAGAAGACTTGAATTGGCGTTACAGTTTTATCTTGTTTTAGGGCGATTCCATGAGAACTCACCATTTTCCACTGGCACAAGCATTGAGTGTAATCAATCACAGACACACTTTCTATGTTTGGAAAAACGCTACTAAGCCTAAATACATGTTTTCCACTACCACTTTCCATGCTTTGGCTTTCAGTGTTAAATCTTACTGTGCTGCTATCAATCTAATAAAAATCTAATCTACCCACTAGAATAAAAATCTGAATTTAATATTAGGACTTGTTACCAAAATGATTTATAAATGCACTAATCATTTCCTAAAACGAAGGCTTTACCTTGCGTAGAATAGGAATCCCTTCTGATCATTTCACACAGTTGCTGTCCACCCAGCTGGCAATTATGAGCCTTACACATGGTGAGGAGGGGACATACATGTATCTGTCACTTAAAATTTATTATGATGATGTCCTGAAATTAAGTCCGTCAATTTATTTTGAATGGACTCCCAAAAGGATTTTTAAGTACATTCCCTAAAATCACTGTATTTCACCAGCGCTTTCTCTCAACACATGATGGATAGTTTCCATTTTAAAATATGACATTTGTTGTAATACAGTTTAAATTACTTTTCTTCCCCGAGCATGTGTTATTCAGTTACCATTATGCAGTAGGAAATTGTACATTATGTTGCTGCTTTATCTCCTTTTATGGCTCACGTTACAGTTGCATCTATTCAGGTACAACTACACTGGGGGGAAAATGATTTAACATTTGTATTAAGAACAGTTCTGCTCAGCAAATTTATTTCAGCTTTTGGTTAATTACTAAAGGGTAGTGAGAATAATCCAAAACAGCTTACAGCATGTAGACTTTTAAATTAAGTAAATAAAACATATTCCACCCAATACATGTACTCACAGTAAAACAGATTTATGGCCCCTGTATTTATAGGCAAAGTTACAGTAACCTTTGTGCGTTGCATAAATTCATTGTAGCACAGGTTAAAGAAATTTTTCCCTACAGGGTTAGCTTTTAGTATTAGTTCATTTTATGTCTGAGTTCTCTCCAGTTTCACAAGATAAATATTGTTGGGGAAAAATAAAATAATCATGGTATATGCTTGTAGTAATATATGAATTAAGAGCACCAATTTCTCAAATTCTAAGCAATATAAGACTCCAAATAGCATAATTAATATCTGTTCAGAATTAAACTGTTTCTTTCTCTTCTTCTTCCAGTGTAAATCCAAAGCCTTCTCCCCCATCAGTTATTATATCTATGGATACAAACAATAAGATTTATGCTGTAAATTAGAATCTGTTTTGTTCCCATTGCCAGTAAGATGGTGAAACAATATTTTTATATATACAGAGTGTAACCTGTTGGACAAGTACAAAGACATTTTAATCAGGCTATAATAGGTATTCTTTTTCTGTTCATTAAGATAAAGAAATGTTTGGCAGGCAAATGTTTCATTAGGTTGTAATTTGCTTTGATATGCAAATTAAGATGTAATTAGTTCTGAATTTCTGAAGAGGTGGAGGCTATGTGCTAGACATTTTTATGTGTTGAGCAATGAAAGCTCAAGTATTTACCTTCCTTCCCCACAAAAACGAAGCCTCCAATCCCCACTTCATCCTCGTGTATGGATTCTTAAGCCCTAGAGCCTTCCACACCTTCCCCTCAGATGTTTTATGTACTTAAAAATTTAGTTTGAAAGAGCTACCTAGAAGGACGCCTCTTAATGCTTTATTTTTGCTTTGGTTTCACCTCTGTTCTGCAACATTGTGACTTGTGAGGTGGGATGAGAAGCTGTTGTGCACAAACACAGCTCCAGTATCAGCAGACAGCCACAGCAGCTTACCCCAGCTGTGAACCCGACACGGACTGTGAGCAGAGCGGGAGGTTAAGCAGGGTTGCATATTTGAAATGAGAGAATTAAGCTTAAGACAGAGGTATCTGGGGTTATTAACAAGCAGGGAAGGAGAGCATGATTGGTTCTAACTCATATTTTTAACAAGGCAAGTATAAAGTAGAAATACAGAGCTGAAACTTAAAAAAAACATTACAGGTTTGAGGAGTTTCTGCACGTCCTAAATTGTCACACTGAAGTGCTCAGTCCATGGCAACTCCAGAAACTAAACCAGAGCTTGATCCAGCATTAACATCACCCAAGAACCCAAGTACCACCAACCCAAGTGCCAGAGAGAACCCTCCTTGGAGCAACAATTAGAGACCCAGCAGAGCAGTTTGAGGGGTCAGTCTCTCCCTCACTCCGGTGGGTCCGGAGAGACACAACCAAATCCCTGGCAATGTTTCATCTTTTGAAAGCTGGTTTTTAAGAAGAAAATAACTTATTCTCTTCCTTTAGTCAGGAAGCTGGAAATCTGGTAGCTATGAAAGGTTAAAATATTTGAGTTAAAGGTCTTAGGTGTCTTCTCTTGTGAGCCAAAAAGTGACTGAAGTCTACCAGCCTTATCAGTGCTGTAGATGGCTTCATGATTTTAAGAAAACACACATTTTTCAGTGTTTTAAGAAAGGATCTGTGAGAAAACTTACACCAAAAAACTGTTAAAGAACTCTGTCAAAAAAAGATTTGGGAGGGAATCCTCCTTTTTACTTTTTTATTCATCTCTGCATCGATTCATGAGTGTCTCATCACTTCAGTGTCTCAATGCATTAATTTTCAACCATGAATGAAAAGATAGAATTAAAAAGTTAGCTTTGACACCATAGGAACACTTCACAAAACCTTAAAACTTCATAGGAGAATTTTAAGATACCTATTGACAGATTTATTTTCATTCCAAGCCAGGCTGAAGTCATCTAAAATGAAGATTTTAAGCAGATTCCATCCTGGAAGTGAGAGGACTGATTGCTTTTCCTCTCAGAAAGGTTTACATCACTGAATAGCATCACGGAATTAATGTATAACTCTGTGTTCTCATTCAAACACTCCAAGCCAGTGTGAAGTTTGTCACTGTTGTCCTACTAAACATCCAAGTGCCTCTCCAGCAAAACAATCACTTTCCTTCAGCATGAGCTGCCTCTGCAGGACTTCTGGGCACTTACAGGGAATAACACACTGCCCACTTCTGAATTGAACTAAATACAAATGTTAAGGACAGTAACAGCATTTAAATGTCAGCCCTGCACATCAGAGGAGCTCCACTGTGCTGCCAAGGATTAAAATAACAACTTACTTTGTCACCACTGTGGCACTATCATGTATTTAAATCAATTTTTCCCACTGTTTTTGTTTCATGATCTGATAAAAAAAGGGAACTTTGGAGAGGACAAAAGTAGCCACAGCTGGATAGGAAGCATCCAAAAACTGAGAATAAGGAAGGAGGGACAAAACAAGAAGAAACCCTCCCAAAGGCAAGGCTTCTGCTCAGTTTTTGGCAGTTTTGATCTGTTGATCTTTCAAGAGACAGGGAGGGAGTAGAAAATTATTTAGTAATGGAAGAGCAGGTCTGAATTTGATAGAGGTGAAGAGGGATGATAAAAGATGATATTGGTCCATAACACTGAGGAATTCCTGTTATTTCTGGATGTAAATTTTAGCTTAACACAGAGTAATCACAAATGTGTGGGAACACTTCAGACTGTGCCTCCCAAGAGCTCAGCACATCCTGCCAGCAGTCACTTCCTAGATGACACATTAACATTTACAAGTTTCTTGCATTCACTTGCACCTAAAAAGCAGAACCTGCCATGAGTCTGCCTGGTGTACTTACACACTTTCACATGACAGCTTCGAAACAGGTAACAGATGTCAGTGGAGAGTAACAACAATTTTCTTTAGATGTAATCACAATAGTGGCTTTCAAATGCATTAGTGGCACTTACAGATCATCTACAGCTTTGGGGTTTTCAGATAAACTGTTCATGCATCTTTTATCCCACTGAGCATTTACTATGCTTACAAACAGAAGGCCAACATTCAAAAAACAAGAGTTTCCAGGGATCTTTCATCCTGACAGTACATACTGAATGTAGCAACACACTCAGCCCCCTCTGGTTTTATTTTCACCATCTGAAATAGAAGGGTGATGGGGATTTAATGAAATTACATGTGTTTTGTCAAGATACAACTCAAGAGAAGGCAGCTGAAGATCAGAAACTTCAAGTTTTGACAAAGGAAATAATGAGGAGACATTCACAAGAAATAAGGAATGATTGATACTGATCTACAAAAGATTCACAAGTGTGATTTCTCATGTTCTGAACAGGCCTGATTTCATGCTTGTCAAACTCAATATAAATGCTCCCCTGAACTCTACAATGCTTAGGTGCAAGCCCCTAATCTGTAATCTTAACAAGATCTACAGGCTAGAATTTCAAACTAGAAATGCCTGACTGGAAATGGGATCACAGCTTAAGGGAGCTGCTCTCCAACTTCCCAAGATATATAGTGCCTAGACCATCAGTTCAGTCTTTAGTAAGACATCGAATATTGATTTCAAGATAAGCTGTATTTCAATCACAAGTCTGAAACAGAAATCGCCATTTCAGATCTGCAGACACCACGGAGGTCACCAACTGCAAAAAACTGAAAACTCCTCAAGGCCACGACTAAAATAAAAATGTTGATTGAACTTCTCAGCTGTTTGCAGCAGCAAAAAAAAAAAAATAGAAATCAAATCAGCATTGTGGTGAGGTGTTTGTTGCCATCCCCGTTCATGTAGGGGAGCACAGATGAATCTCATTTGCCGGGGGAAGGGCTGTGTGAAAGCAGTGGGCAGGCACTCGGTGCACGCACACAGGATGACATCTGAGGTGTTCTGCTTAAAACAAACAGCACCAAAGCCTCGGCACAGTGATGTCTCAGAAGCTCTGCCAGCAGGCTAGAATAAAAATAAAATTGTTTCTTCTGTCACACTTTCCCTTTGATAATCTTTCAAGTGCATTGCAAACATGAATTAATCAGTCCTTGAATGACTCACAACACGAGAAGATGGGTTCAGCAGAGACGGGGAAACAACATAAAAGAGTTATAACTGCTTGTGCTGGAGAAGTGATCAGCTGCTAATGCAACAGTACGTTATCCCAGGTTTGAATGGAATGGCTTTGGGATAGTCTATGACAAATTAAGGAACAGCATATTAAAGGATGCCATTTAAGAGGTCATTCCACATTAACCTACCTCTCGTATTTGTTATCAGCCTAACTCTGCTGCCACAGACACATTTGGGAGTTTTGCCACTGGCTTCCACAGTTGCACAGGAAGACCAGTGACACACATTTAGTGCAATGTCACCCTTGGGCTTTTCTTCAAGTTTATCACAAGATGCTGCATAGAAATTCTCATTCTTCGGTCACTAGTTTTACTGTGGCTTCAAATAACTTCAGTAAAGCAACTGCCCTACTAAGTCATGTGATGAACTCTTAGTTTCATAGCTCTAACCTGAGGAACAATAATGTGATTTCTTTTTCTGCTGTGTAATGATTTTTTTTTTTTCATACAGAATCCTCTTAATATGAATTTGCAAAAGAACATGTCAGACTTTTAACTTATAATGACTTAACTCTCCTTTTAATAGCTTTTGTAGCAGTAGCAGTGCTGCAGACAGTTGTAGACAAGGTCTTGAATGCAATTCAAAGTAGTATGATTAGTGGTATGAAACTGCAACATTTAAGTTACAGATGTGACCCATTTCACCAGCACAGCACTGTGAACTGCTGTTAAGAGACTAGAAAAAAATATCTTGACAGTATTACATTTCAGTAGCTCCACAGATAATATTCTTTTTGGTGTATTATTACTAAACTACTTTTTGATATCTGCAGTAAAGCATGAATTTATGTTTTCTTTTAAAAGTCAGGTTTCTCATTTCTACTGAAAATATGTATCTTGATTGGCTTTGTTGATGGTCATGGATAATAGGAGGTGTAAAGCTTCACAGAAAAGGCACATCTGAAAAGGAGAGGAGCACACAAATTTTATACCATGCTCTAATCTACTTCAAACTTGCAGCACAACATAATTCAAAAGGAAAACAGGTCTCAGTGAGTTTCCAAGCATCCTCAGTCAGCTGGTATGGGCAGATGTGATTCTACCTCCAACCCTAGTTCTTTAAAGGTTCAGTGTCCATTAAAAAAAAAAAATCTAACCAAGAGAGAGACTTGTGAAGCTCTGGATGACCCCCCCTCTCAGGGTCATTTAATTCTGGAAGTTTGTCTCCATGCAATTGCTGTCAGAAACTGCTTCACATCCACATCTCTTACCCCTCCCCATTGGTCTCTTCGCAGCAGGTCTGCATTAGGAAGTGTTTCAGCTGCTGGCTTGGACAAAAGAAAGTCACAACAAGCCTCTCTATTCTTTTCTAAGGTGCCATGAGCAAAGGTTTATAAGCCTCATCATTGACTTGAAAGTTTTAACTATTCACACCTGACAAAGTGAAACCTTAACTCAACTCATCTTGACAAAGTGGAAAAATATGTATAAGCAGCAGCAGCCACATCATCCCAGTAGTTACTGTGCTTTCTGCTCACACAGTATTAATATATAATGAAAGGAATGTTCTGCCTTATTGATCTTCAGACCACAGCTAAGAGCTCTAATGCTTGAAGCATACCAATGTTTCCCTCTTTTCCTCATTCTCTCTCCCCCTTTTTCCTTTTTTTACTACATTATGCTAACCTTTGCAAAGTGGTTTTTATTACTCGATATGTCGTTGGTCTTTTCACCTTGAAATTGTTGACAGGAGAAGAGAACGCTCTGTGTTGTATTTTTAATCTCTATTCAAATATACATCTTGCTGTTTTTCACCCTGACAAGTTAATCCCTTGGAAGTATCATAAAATAGCAGCGAGGTATAAAACTGTAGAACTGCTCAGTGTGGGACAGAGCTCAAAACGTGCCAAGCATCTGCATGGAAGGCTTGTCTCTCCCCTAGAACTGGGGAAAGAATTCCTTTGGGCTTTCGGTTTGTCATCTTAAACTGAGAGCTGTCTCTGTGATAAGGCGACTTGAAATAGAAAGCCTTGCAAATGACGCAGCCTGGCTTTGTGCTTTCCAGGAGCAAGTGGAGTGGCTTTTGTTTGCTTCCTTTTATTATATATGTTTCTCTACTCACTCCACAGCTATCGCTCTCCAGGATTTTAATTACAAACTGCATAGAGTCTACTATTCCTTTTTCTCCCCTTTTACTGCCTCTCACTCATGTTCTGAGACGTTCATAACCATCTTAGTGCAAGAGAGATGACAAAACAGCCTTTGAAAGCTCTGGCACGTCAAACAGACTCTATCACAGGGCAGCGATCAGCTGCTCTATTCCCATGAGCAAACATTCTGGAGATCAAAGGAAGCGTTAAGATTATGATTCCTCCATAGATCCACAGAGAGGGGCAGATGAAGGTCACTCTTTCATGAGACATGTAGAGGATACCATCACACTCCAGTTAATTCAAATCACATACAGCATTTACTGCGAGGATTTCCTCGCTGCAGAGCAAGGAGATTCTTCTCGGATCTGTGAGGGGCACTGTGCCTTTTGATGTACCAGGTTTGAAGGGCAACTGGAGTAACTCCTGGGGAAGAAAATTAATTGCTTGGGTCTCCACAGCCACTCTCACCCTTCTATAAAATACAGAGAATTTGTTTAGATGTCACAAAGCCACATTAATCAAAGTTTCATAAAGTATAAATCAGGAAACAAAGAAAGATTCTTTAGTTTCTCATTTAAGGTTGTTCCTTGCTGATGCTACATTATTTATTGTTTGTGTCATTTTCAGTGAGATACAATCTATGCCAAAAATACAACCTGTAACTTTAGAATGGTAAACATGAAGAGGGACTCTTAAATTTTTAATGAACTTTCCCTTGCTCTTCTGGACAATCCACTGCAGCCACAGGAAAAAAGAGAACTATTCACAAATTTCTCTCTCACATAATGGCCATGGCAGCAAACCAGATTCAGCAGCCATGTGACAAAAGTAACAAAATAAAAACTCAAACAAGTCCTTTTCTAGAAATATAAGAACTCTTGTTGTGCACTCTCAGCTGTGACCTGAGGCTTTCCAACAGTGAAATGTCCCAGATCACCTGGACTCAAATTCCACTTCAACAGTTTTTTTATGGAACAACATGAAAGCTTCAGCAAAACCAGTTTTAACACAATATTAATTTCCACATCCTTTGAATCAGGACCAAGATTTTGTAATGGTTGAAGCACTCCTGGAGCTGTCGTCTCCATTTGAAGCTGATGCTCAAAAAAAAAAGACAAAAGCTGATCTATTCAAACATGTTCTCTACTTGATTTTCACTACAGGCAGTCACTCTGTTCCTCTCTTCAAGGAAGAACAGTAAGATAGAATTGAAGTTGAATTAACAGCAGGTATTATGTGCTGATGCCATCACACTAATATTAACTGGACATGTGAGAATAGGAATGCATTTTATGTTCAGTTTTAATCCATTCCCATGACATTGTAGTGCTCCATTCTGTCCTTTGCTGGCATAATATTTTCAAGCACTCATATTTAGGAAAACACTAAGATCCAAAGAGAATATGCAGCCTAAGGGTTAAAATATCTACTGGGGTCCAAGCATCAAACTGCTCTCTTGCACTTAAATCCTTCTACAGAACATAATTAGCAAGGCTTCTGGAATAAAAGTATAGAAGTGTTTCTACTGACAGCGAACGATGGGCTCACAACATGAAAAATGATGGAGCTGGTTTGGCTCAAGTTTGATCCAATTCCTCAGCTGGCCAAGCAACATTAACATTTTTCTATGATATCTAAATTCAGGAAAGACGTGTTTTGGACTCCATGTTTTGAATGAATCCACAGGGAAGGTCATGGGGATCCTCCATCTGTGCCATATTCATCTAAGCAGCCATTCACTTCCATCATGTAACAGGCAATTAGAATTGCTAGTAGGTTTTAATTTCCTTTTGAATGATCTACAGCTGTTAAAATGCAACCCTTTAGTGGGGATATGCTGATTTGATTAAGGCTTTGTCAGAAAAACATTCCTTAGCTGTACATCTTATGTAGGTACAGACATGCAGCCAACAGATCAAAGTTTAGAGCATCTCAGTTAGAGCTCTGAGTATTCTTTTCCTGCTGGCTATTGATTGCTTAAGAAAAATAAAATAAAATCAAATCCAAAAAAAATTTGGAAAGAGCTTGAGGTCATAACAGAAAAACCAAAGCAAGATCATTAAGTTCTCAAACATTTTCCTAAGAAAACTGTTTCCCATGAAAACCCATGTTAAAAGTACTTTGACCTGAGCTTTACAATTTATGATCGAGTTCTCTTTGCTGAATCTTGTGAGAAGTTACACTTCCCACTGCCAGCAATTATGAGGAGAACTTAAAACATGCTTGCTTTATTTAAAACTTCAGGTTAAACATGTGTCATGAACACAGGAATTGAAGATTAGGACTCCATTTAAACCCTACATCACTTCTGTTGAGTAAATAAAATATTCATTGCTGTCTTAGTTGTGTCTACGTTCCCATTCCCAGGAAGATAAAAATATTCATAGTTTTTACAAAATGTTGTGCTGCCAGCTCTGTTTATTGCTACATCAAGCACGGATGATGCAATAAGATTGTACAGGATGAACACCTACAGAAATTTAAAAAGACAAATTCAGGCAATACAGCAGAAGTTGCAGTCAGACTGCAATTTAGACTAATCAATTCCATCCTCCACATAAATTATCTCTGATCTTCCCAGAGCTGGATTCTTTCTTTGAATCTCTAGTGGTCAGTCAAGAACAAGCTTTTTTTTTTTTTTTTAATTATCCATTCAAATTATTACTTCTAATTTGTCTCAGTACAGATATTGTGAGAGAATCCTTTAATTCCAGATGGCCAGTCTGGATCATCTGAGGAACATTTTCTGTTTTCAACATGCCCTAGTGAGCCCTCATCCACCTGTGTTCTGCTGCTCTCAAGTTTCAGTGTCACTTTGCAGTTGTCTTCAAAAAATGGGTGAAGATGACACTGGAGCAGAGAAGGATGTGCATTCAGGAGGTAATGGAAGAGTTCAGGGAGGAAAAAAAGTGTTGCTACACTTGTTTTCATTGCCAGAAGAGCCCAAGAGGCTTATTTACTTATCCCAGAATGGATCCTGAAACAGGAAAAAAGTGTAACAGTCCTCTGTTCATCTTCTACAATGCAAGTCACCTTTGCTCTTCCATCTGGTGACAGTGATTCACTTTTTGGTGGGCTTTGCATTGTCCTTTTATTTTAATGCTCTGTGAAGACACAGTATTTTCTGGGAAAAAAACAAAGCATTTTAGGACTATGTCATGCAATTCTGCAGTGGTGCTACTGTGTCTTCTCACAGAAAGAAGAGAGGTTTGTTGTCCACAGTACCCACATTTCCAGTTCCCAGGACTAAATGCCATTAGCACTAATGGAATTTACACATTCCAACTCCCAAGCACCAGTACAAGTCATCCCCTAGTGCTGGAAGGCAAAGAGACCATAAAAAGTGAAGAGCAGAAGGAAAACTTGAGACAGACACGACAGAAAGAAAACTCAAAGCCTGTCTCAACTCCAAAAGCATCTGCTGAACAAAAGCAGATAATGACAACAAAAGGGGTGCAAACAGAAATTTCATGTCAACACGTATCATCTCAGCCGCTTTTTTCGACTCGACTGTCTGACAAGCTTTGAAATAAACTGGGTAACTGCAAACACGAGTATCAATGAAGACGTAGCCAGAGAGAAAAAAATGTCACTACATTACCTTGTTCAAGAGGCATCTGAACACTTCCAATCTATTCATACTCCAAAAAGAAAGGTCTGTTGGTGTATGTTTTGATTTTCCAAAGCACTACAGTGATACACTCACAAATTGCATTATATTTTAGATGACTGAGCACCACAAGCATGTGGAATCCTGACTGCTCTAAACTGAGTACAGGCACAGCCAAGTCAAAAAGACTTTTCTCTGAAGTTCACCTTTGCTATTTTTAATAAGACTAAGCCTGGAGAACTGCTCTTGCTCTTATTTCCCTTCACACTCATCAGCACCTCCGATAACAATGACCAGAACAAATAAAACTCAGCTAAATTAAAATAAGTCAGCAAAAGTGACCCTGTGTGTCTGTAAAACTCCAGGATCTGTCATCACTGATGACTCAGCAGAAGATGGATGCTTTCACCTCAGTGCCCTGGGATTTTGCAACTTAGTCCACGCTGAAGCCTTACAGAAAGGGTTTCACATCACCTACTACAAACAGGCACGAAGAGAAGGTGAGAGACAGGACACAACAGCAGTGCTGGTAGAGGTTGTTTATGAGAGCTATAAACTACACGGGGAAACATTGCCCTTCTACATCAGCGGAAGGCAATTTCCGAGCAAGATAATGTAGATGTTGCCATAAGTCATATGGTGCTGTTCACACTAATCACTTCACAAAATATGCCCTGGTGTCCCACTTTGCCTGTTGAAGTGGCAGGGATAACCTTCTGAGGATGACTGTGCCTCTGTTTGTAAGAGATTCAGCAGATTACCGAGGTGTAACTTCACTCTGTGCTGTTGGTCATGGTTTGGTAACTGCTGAATACACACCTTGATGTGCCCCAACCAGAGCAGAGATGCGACAGCGGGCAGATCAAGAGTATTTCCTAGAGTTGTTGGAAATAGGCAACTAACTGCATTGAGTCATTGGGAACAGCCATCAGGATGCTCCATCACCTTCCAGAGAGAGGTGGATCCCATTTAGACTCTGATTCCTGAACTCTGGCTCCTCAGTTCAGGTGAGATGCTCATGGTTTGAAGAGAAACCTACCCAAAGTTCATTTCAAGGCCTAGAAAGAAAACCTTCAGTGCGTTGGTTATTCCCTAACTAAAGCAGGAATGGCTTTAGGTTTACCCTTTTTGGCACATTCCCCCTGGCATTTTCATGCAGGATTGCAGTGGGATTTCCAGAAGACTGTATCCACTAAAGGGTCACCATTCTGCATGCATAAAACACAATTCCTACAGCACACATCTGCCTGGGCCCAAACCCCAAACTGCTGTCTGTGTTGGGGGAACCTGCCCAGTGTAACAGTACATGGAAAGATATCAGGCTACAAAACCTGTCCCTCTTCTTTTTTTTCCTTGACCACAGGATAATCAAAGGCTTGTCTGAGAGCGAGGGTTCTTTTGAGCCTTTCTGAAATCTGTTCCACTTGCAACACCTTCAGTTTATGTTTAAACAAGACATCCACTCCTGTTAGACAATAGACACCTAGTCTGAGGTGTTTAGAGTGTACCAGGGGCTCAAGCATTGATGCATCACCAGCCTCTTCAAAAGCATGTTCTTAATTGCACACTTAATGACAGGCAAAAGTACAAATTTATGTATCAACAAGCAGCTGCTTCATCTATCTGGAACCTATTAAATCACAGCAAGCAGAGAAGTCTCTGCCCTACCAGTCCCACCAATATTCACATGCAAGGAACAGCAGAAGAGGTTATGAGTGGAACCATTTTGGCCATATTTCAGTAAGAGCTGTTCAAACAGAACCATTCTGTCTCATAAGCCTAATCCAAGAGGCCTTTCCTTCAGGTCAGCAGTAAGGAACAGTGCAAATTTTAGCAAGAAAGCATTTAGTTGAAGATTGGCAGAGAAAAGTCTCTAGGACAAAGAACCATGTACAACCAATTAACTAAGTTAATATAATAAAAATTCATATTGAAGAGCAAAGAATTAATAGCCACCATCTCTCAGGTGAATGTCTCGCTATGAAGCCAAAGAGGCTGTACCTCTTAACCTCACCACAGCAGTCAAATCCTCAGCACAATTGCACAGATCATGTTTCCTGTCTTTTAAAGAGGGCCCAAATTAGCACAGCATCAGTATGTGGTCCAGATGTGATGAAGTGTGCGCACAGAGGGAACTAAGCTCAGTGTCTGACAGCAATTGCTTATCTCTATTTTTAAAAGTAATTTGCCAATGCAGTAGAGAATTCCACAGCTCGGTGGTACTGATAATTTAGACCTAATCTACCTCAGGCAGTAGCAAGGCCAAGAAGTGACCTGCTCCATCCCAGTCAGCCCCAATTAGGTAGTGTGTGAAAATGCTTTCTCACCTGTATAAGGCATCTCATATCTGAAGCACAGACACATTCCTTTTTGCAGTGTTCACTATAAAACCAGAGAGAAGGGTAGAATCAAGTGCTGATGCCAAGGGACAGTTCAGAGCAGTCTCAAAGTCAGAAAAGCAGAAAGATGCAAATATAAGGGGTTTGATTAAATAGTCAGTGAGTAACTCTAGAAGGACAAGAGGGGGGAAAAGCCCATTTGTTTCCATATTAGATCAAGGGGGAAAATTCATAATCCATTGTCAGACTATGCATCATACAGACAGAAGAACTGCACTTTCACAGGCTAAAGGACACTAGTCTTTCCATAGGAAAGATCCATTTGTCATATCTAATCCAATTTTTGCTTCTGAAAAGGAGAGTCAAGAGGGCACTGTCAAGGTATTTTGGCACAATGATTGATACACCCTGACAGCAGCTGCTCAGCCTGGAAGATCTGGCCTCCTAGAGAGCAAGGATTTAACATTTCCCACCAGCTGCCTCGTGCTTCATCCTCATCTGCAAGAGCTTTGCATTAGTGTAAATAAGCCAATCTGTTGTTAAACTGACAGAGTCAAGTGTCTCCTTTTTACTCAAGTAGGGAAAATTGGCAGGTTGGAAGCAATAAGGACATCCTGGAGTTCCTGTTGAGGAACAAAGTCACGGCTGGTCGGGGTTTATGGCATCAGGAATGGAGAGCAGGAGCTCTGATCAAGCTGGAAGTTATACATCCTTCTTTCACTCATAAAGTGCCTGTTCATCATGTAAGCATCAATCCTTAGCAATAAATATTAAAGATTTGTGTACATGAATACTGACCAAATCCCAAATGCCTCATTCCAGCAAAAATCTCATTGACTTTTTGGTCAGCATTTAACAGAACACTAAAAAAAAGGCCCTTATGGGCTTCCTGAGAGGAATGAACAGCCAGCCTGGAATGAAGCGTGTATGAACATTTCATTATCAAATCTTCATTCAATTCATAAATATGCATAGTATTTGGGGCTCATTCTTTGTCATTTAGAGCCTGATCTAAGGTCCTCTGAAGTCAGTACTGAGATTTCCATTAACTTCTCTGGAAGTTGAGCATGTCACCTAAGCTGGAAAGATAATGAAAATGAAAATAAATTATATGCACTGAATATTTTTAAGATATGATAAAGTTAACAGGGGGAAAAAAAATGTTATTCTGTCAGCTCTAATCTTGATCCTCATCTGTGTACATTTTTTCATTGGGATATCTGTAATGTTAGGAATAATCTGTGTTTATTTATTTTTTTAAATTCAAATCCACTGGTTCCCATTACACATTACAAGGTCACCAGTGAAATGAGCTGTTTGCAGCAAGGTCCTGCACATTTTGTGGATATGCTCCACTCTCTCTGTCAATCAAGAAGTTAGAAATGAATAAATTCAGCTCTGCTGGAAAAACAGCTTAAGTGCACTTAAAGGCTAAGGGTAGTAAAATAAACAGCCTGTTAATCCTCCGAATGCAAATAAAGGCTCAACATCCAAAACAGCCTTTTTCTTCAGGCAATTATATGGCAAATGCATGCACAGGCCTTTGAAGTGCCAACACTTAATGACATTTATTTGCATAACAAATCTCTCAAACTTGTCTTTGCAGGGGCTACAGTAAAGCACAATGTATGGCTGTATGGGTTGTACTCGAGCATCCCAAATATCCTGTATTCTCGTTCATCCTATAGGTCACTCAGCATTCATTTAGTCCAACTCCGTTTCATTTTCTTGGAGCTTCAAATTGGCATCCCTGGGATTTACCCAGAGTGGAACATTGATGCTCCTGACTTGTGAGCTGTGAAATCTGTTGCATTTTGCAAGCACTCGAACAAAGCATTTCAATTGAAACCACCCAATACAGCAGCAGAGGAGCCAGTCAACTACTTCAGTTGTAAGCAATTATTAGAAAGACTAATCCTGGGAAGTTTTGTACATATATATATATACACACACAGATTTATTGTCCAGACCATTAAAAGATACAAGCTGTGCCACTTCAGAAGTCATAAGTGTTCTAACCAAGGAGTTATTCTCAGCTAAATCAAGCTTGCTCTAACAAATTCTTCTTCCATGGGAAAGGTGAGCTTTAATTAGATGAGCTGAAAAGCCTTTCCAAATAGCCTCTAGTATTTTCAATTATTTCAAAGTTAATATATGACAAGTTTTCCTTTTGAAACTTTTTTTAAAATAACAGAAATAGAAGTTAGTTTACAGTGGTTGACGATTTATGAGACTGCAGCTAAATAAAAACTTCACAGCTTGTTTGGTTCAGTGTAACCTCAACTCTTGCATAACTACCTGGTGCCAAAATAACCATCATGCACAGCATATTATGGACACTACACTGCAGACAACAATGTTATCAGTTCAGTTAGTCTTTTTAGAAACTATCTACCAAATTAACTCCCATTGTGTGTGTCCTGAGTGATCTCATTGCTGAGAGTCACAAACACTCACCAGGCGAGGTCTGACATGGTCTGTCAGTCCCTGCTGTGGAAGGTGCTGAATGTTTCACTGCTGGTTCCAAAAAAATGCATCTCATGGGATTGCTGAGCTCTTTAACGAGGTTAAAGTATCTTAATTTTAAGTTGTTACATGACTACCTCATGTACCTCAATTCTGTAAGAAATACAAAAGCAGGGCACAGAGGGTACATTTTTGGGGAGTAAGAAGGAAACTTCCTGTAATTATATTCAGTAGGTGAACAAGTTGAAGAAGCTCCTGTCATTTCATAGCAGTGGTGCTTTTCACTGCAGTTGTGTTGGTATTGGATGCAGATGTAGAAACAATACTTGCATTTACAGTAGAAATTAAAGTTTCATTTTCATGCTGAAGAAGCCTTTTTTCACTATGCAACCAGGTGACCTGCATATAGCAGAGGAAGCTGAAAATAACAGCATCAAGAGAGTAAGCAAGGAAAGAAAAAAGGGCAAAACCCAGGCTTATTCTCTGAGAAAACAGAAGATTAAAATATAAAAAGAGAAAGCAGCAGAGACAGCTTTCAAAAAGAGCATATTATAAGTTTGCCAAATTTTTTCATCTTGAATTTATTATTTTTTTAATAAAAAATTCAGGCTCAACTGCTTTGGTCTTACAACCTCACAGTCCCTATTAAATTCCTAGAGCAGCTGAAATTGAGCAGCCTTAATCAGAAAGGTTCCAAATACCATGAACTATTCATTTTTCATCACCTCACACAAATACCTCCACCAGCATGGGTGGAGCTGGGGACTTATGCAAAGAAAGAACATGGTCCAGTATTCCCTAAACACTTCGCTTATCTAATTAGGACAGATCTGAATCCTTGGATTCACATTTCAGAGTTCCCAAGCTCCTCCCACCTGCTTGCACAAAGGAAGGGAATTTGATTTTCCTGTTTATAAGATCTCTAATGGACTGCCTGGTAAGGAATTCTCTTTGTTGCAGAGTTCTTCTACTTGGTTCATGTTTAGCTTCTTAATTATTTGTCAAATAATCCTTGTGCATGTTCCATATATTTTCATTAGTTACTTAGTTTATCCAAGCACATTCTGGCCACCTCCTTTCATTATGCCCAGCAAAATATTAACCTACAACTAGTAACACATTTATGGATTCTGGGATAAAGATAAACCTTTTGTGAGCATACACAGAGCTTCCTACCAGTGGCTTTTAAAAAAAAGGAATAAAATAGGACATAAAGCTGCCAGAATGGTTAAAGTCAGAAGGGACCACTGAAGATCATCTAGTCCAGCACCCCTGCTCAAGCAGGGTCTTGGAGCTGGTGTCTTACCTCTCTGTGCTTAGTCAGGCAACTTTAAAGCATGCAAAATTCCAGTATCTCAGCTCTCTGCATCAGTGTTTTCAGGTTTTATTTTGGGTTTTTGGGGGAGGGTTGGTTTGTTTGGGGTTTTTCTTTTGTTTTTGTTTGGTTTTTTACAGTCACTGTAGCATCCTGAAGACCAGAGGAATGATTCTGCACATGTGTGTGTTTCCCTATTTTCAGGATCAGGATTTACACCAAGTCACATACACTCATCTCTGGCTTTATACACCCTTCCAACAGAAAACATCAGGTCCAGGCTGATCTCTTCATCTTCTCCTCTAAATTTGTACTCCACATTATGAAAACTGACAGTCAACTTCCCCAGACAGCTGATGTAAACTACCATAAGCTGCTGGGACAGCACCACAATTTCCACCAGCAGCAAGGCAAACAGTCTCCCAGTCTTACTCCCAGCTTTCCCTTGGCAGGGAAGGGGCAATTTGCCCAACATTTCCTTCTGAGGATAGGAAAGGCCTGACCTTCCTGGAGTAGGCAGATGAAAGAATGTCTCAGATCCTCCCACACCCTGCTTCCTTATCCTACTACTGGGAGTTGGCTCCTAGAGCTCACTGCAAAGGTAGAAGAGCTCAACATCTCCTCCTGTTCCCTTCTCCCTGCAGACTTCAAATTTCTGGATTTAACATGGCACACTGTCAAATTTCTTCTTGCTGTAATCCTCTAGTTTTATATTGTAACCCTTTTTCTAGGAATCCATAAATACAATGTCCTTCAGATGAATGGCACAGATTTAAGGCTAAAATGTAAAAAAAGCCCTGACAGGCATCTTTCCAAGTCATTGCAAAGTTTGGAAATAGGGACGTGAAGTTTTAAGAAGAAATGAATTACAGTTTCTATAAAGCATTATGCTATTAAAGGAGTAATATTAGATAAGGGGATGGACTACAAACTGCTTAAACCAGGAACAGACAAGTCAGACTAACGTGTTCAACACTGAAAGAGAAAACTTCTCAGACAACTTGATCAAAGACTGTTTCTGTCAATGCTTTCAACAGTCATATTAGTCTGGGAATGACTACTGATCTTCCTCTGTCCTTAGGACTCCCTTGCTCTCATTAGAAGAATTCTTGGCTACATTGAAACAGTTCTCAGAGGACAAAACTACAGAAAACAGGGAGCAAGTGGTCAGTGTCATGCACAAAGACAGTGAAGAAACAGAAACTTAGCTTGTTACAGTGACAGGTTTTACAAAATTAATTACAAAAATAAGAACTGATCTTACACTGTGCTGATTCCAGCTGGACACGCCTGTTAGAATCTATATCATAATTCATCAGTTGTGTGAAACACTTCAGGTGAAACCCAGGAATTCCACAAATTAGAATCATGTGGAAGGTTGGAATAATTCCTACTTCTCTATCCTATCCAAGCCCCAAAGCTAATAAGATTTGTCATTTTCCTATTTACAATTGTCAGAGCTGGATGTTTCCAGGAGACTCCATTTTTAGAAGCCTTTTAGTATAAAACACTGTAAATAGCCAACTAATTTGAGAGCAGCTATTACCCCGTCACCCAACCCAGCAACAGCAACATCCCAGATCTTTTGTTTTTACAGTTAAGGTTATAAAACAGTAACAGCAAACTTTTATATAGAGCTTCAACAGTGCCTTGCTAGAGCTTAATATGATTTAAAAGAGATCTCAGTACCAATTTCCACATTTTGATATGTGGGAATATCAGAAAACATCTCAAAACTGTAACAACAGGGAGCACTGTATGGTTTTCTTTCTCCTTTTTTATTCTTTATGTAGACTTCAGTTTCTAAACCAGTTGATGCTTCTTTCAGCTACATCTTGAACAGAAAACACCAACCTGTCCTCCCTAGCTGCCATGCCCTCCTACCTCTCCATCCATGACAAGCAAAGTGATACCAGCTTGAGTGCCACAGACTCACCCTGGCTGCACTGACACACCCGGTACCCAGCACTCAATTAGTCATTCCTAGATGCTGGATTTGTGGCAGCAGGGTCAAAAGCCAAGTTTGAGCAGGTAGTAGTTGACTTGGCATGAGGACTGAGCCAAGATGCCAGGAAAGCAATGAGATAAATTGTCAAATGAGCAGTTAGATAGGGGGAAAAGCCTATTAAAGTTCTTGCTGGTGCGAGCACAGCAGAGCTGAGTGTTCCTAGTGTGAGCATCAGAAGCAAGCCTGTAAAAGGATTTGCAGAGCATGTGGTTTGTTAATAGATGCCACACAGTTTCCTCCAGAGCCAGACCCCGACAGCAAACCACACACAGGGACACAGCTCCCAGCTCTGCTGGGAAGGGGTGACTCCCTGCATTCAGCACAAGAATTCAGTCACCACGTCTGCTGGGGTGATGTAAGAGCAGAGAAGGCATGGTATCCATATCTGTATTGCAAAGGAAGCCATGGAATAAACTTTTGACTGAGAGCTGCCTCTGGATCTTTATTCTCTCCAGCATTAGCCCCTTTCTGTTGTATCAATATTTTTATTGCATACATGTCCTCCTCCCCCCACTCCTCTTTCCCATGGCCTAATCTTTCACACCAGTTCCTGAGTATCCAGACAACTTTTGTCCAAATGCCTCTCTAGTTTGGCACCAAGAGGTACAAGGGGAAGAGGATGCACTTCATAATGGGGGGCAAGTTTTGGAAAGCACCTTTCCTCAAGAACCTCTTCTCATGAAATAATCAAGAGAAGATCATCCAAAGATCGCAACACCCTGAGAACTTGAAGAGGCCGATGAGCTACAGCCTGTGGGTAACAGGGCTGTGTCAGAGCTCCCCAGCACTGCACAACACTAAAGACGCAATAAATCAGAATACAGGTTGTATGATCACTGATTTTTTTCATCTAGCAGATGGCTGTGCAGTAGAGGAAGCACCACCATCACCACTACTGAAGTCTGAAGTCCAGTTCATGTGCACATGGCCTAGCTGGCTGTTTTTGCAAACATGGAATGGCTGGAACCACCTTTTTACTTGGAAATGTTAGTGCTCCTTTAGCAACAAGTGCTGCTCGTGGCTATGTCTCACCATTATTGTGTACCTGAACGCATTGTTATCATCCTCTATAACAAACTGCACTGCAGTCCGGGATCTTTGCTTAACTACTGCATTAAAACAGGCAAAAGCTGTTGCATTCCCACTGTACCAAAACATAGTTAACCTTTGTCTTTTGGGAAAAATAAAAAGAAATCTCCATTAACACAAAGAAGACAAGTAGCTCACGTGTCAAACCCTGCTAAGTGGTCACATTAATTCATGTATATTGAATTAACTCAGGACCTTCTTAGTGCTCTCACGAGAGCAATACAGCCCATCATGACAACAGAGTATTATGACACATTACACTGTTCCTTAAAATGCTTTGTTTTCCCTCAGTTTGCAAATACCTTCTGATACAGGTTTTCATCTGACACCAAAGGTCTCCGCAGCACCTGCCAATGCTCACATTCCAAGGGTTCTGGGACTTTGGCCCAGCCCATTATTTTCCAAGTGTTAGCACTAGTTTTCTTTTGCTGCTAGAACACACATCTCACTGGAGTAACAGAGCCCAACAGAGACTGAAGGTAGAAGAGGCTTTTTGGACTAATAGTGAAGTCTTGCACTTTGTATGGTGAGAAACAGACCTTTGAATAGCAAAATTTAATTAGTCTAAATAAAGAATATTCTGAGAAAACAAGACCCTTTCATAAGTCAGGTTCTAAAGTATATTGCTGGTCCTTCTTTCAGTGAGGAAAGGATGTTGGATGTACAACTGCATTAATAAGGGTGGTGATGATGGTTTGCTTAACACCTTTTTGCATAGATACAACAATTCTCCTCAGAACTAGAAGCTGCTTGATCATGGCTCTGATCAAAAGCATTTAAACTGATCACCCAAGCTGAATATGGATAATACTGCTGCCACAAATTCAGACCTCTACAAGCTCACCACAGCTTGTATTTCACTTGTGGATTTCAGTACTTCCTTCCCACCAAGGACTATCCGAACACCTGAAGGATTTCATTGGAGTTACCAGAGAATCATCCTTTGAAAACAGACACAGACTTCTGATTTATGAGAAAAACTCTCCAGCAAAAAAACCAGCAGCAGTTGTCTCCACTTTCCTGGCTCACAAAGCATATTGTTGCATCTGAATAACATATCTGGAACGAACTGTTAATAAATGACTGCTGCTTGTAGGAGAGAAGCTGGGGAATTTTGCATCATTTTGCCACGTGAGTTGCTCATATGATGTCACTTGGCCTGTGTTCATTTAAGTTCCAAGCTAGTGCAGGCTGACAGCACTAAAGCAGTCTGACCTCCAGTGTATCAGCCAGACATGCATCCCATGCCATACAACAGAATAAAGGGTCATGCCTTTAAGAGCTGTGGTGTAACATGCAAATGGCAAAAACAACCCTCACACGTCTCATTTCTGCACCAGATTTAAAGTGTTATATCAAAACCTATTTATCTGCACCCTAAGAGGTGGCACGGGGTCCAACAAAACACTGCAGAAGTTTACCTAGTGAAGTCACAAAAATGCATGGGGCATTTTTTTAATTATTACAAGGAGAAGAAAGTTTAATTACACTCTCTAGGCCTCTCCTCAGGCAGTTCAGAGGCCTGCAAACCAATTAGAGAGACTCTTACTTCTTCTCCATTCATTAACTGAACCCTGCCATTAGGTATTTGCCCAGCTCTCACAAAAAGGGAAACAAAACAAAGAGTGTGGAGAGCTTCTGTTAACATTCCCATCCAGCATAACCAGTCTCCTGGGTCCTGTGCTACAGACTAATCCCCTCTCTTTCACAACTTGCATTTAGATAGAGACACTGAAGTCTCCAGAGGAGGAATTTAGAGGTCTGTTACAGCCCAGTCTTCCCACTTGATGCTTGTAGGGCCTTGAAAAATAAATGAGCAGTAGCTTAGATTATCCACATTACAAAACCTGTCAAAATCAGGCACACAGCTTCATGATCCTGCCAAAGGAAAGAAGCAAGTTCCTAATTCAGATGCTTTCATTTGCCTACTAAAGGCTGAATTACCATTGGAATGCCTAGGTATCCAGCTTAGGCTCTTAAATCCATGTGGCATGAATGCATTTCCTCCTCCTATCCTGCTCTCCAAGCTGCCTTTTATTCACTAATTGGTAAGTGTCAGATGGGAGCACAACAAAAAACCCTTCTGGGAAATGTGCCTGTGAATTCATACAACAAGTGTCACAAGCACATCCAAGAGATTCAGGTGCAGAGTCAATACCAGGAATGTTTCATACTTAGCTTGCTCAGATTGATCAAATGCCTCAGAGGGTTCTCTGGGATCTGCATCCATGTTTGTTATTTATACACAGTGTCAGGATTACCCAGATCAGGGCCTGTCCGCACACAAATTCAGAGTTAAAAAAGAAAATCACATGCCCCAGGCATCCAGCCCAGGACACAACAACAAATAACTCGGAGAGGAGGGGAAGATTGTACTGAGTGGTGTTCCTTGCCAGTGACTCCACAGAGCAGTTACAGACTCCTTACAACAGAGGAGAATTTTAAAGAACAGTTAAATGAGGACAATTAAGTGGTCTTGTAAAGGGTTGTAGGTAACTCCTCCCAGATCAGAGTGGCAGCAGGGGAGAAAGTATTTGCATCACTGTTAGGTAGAAGAGCTGAAATTTCAATAAATAGGAGCAGAGATTGTAAAGGGCCATAAAAGTGCCCATATCCAATGAAGATTCATGCTGCCCCTACCTAAAAAAAGATCTGAAAATAAAATTGTACAAAGTCACTATGTTATTCAACCAGAATATCCTCAAAATTCATTTTTTGCTTGCAGCAAAAGGCAACAATCAAGGGCTGCTAAGAAGCTGAAAAGGGTGAGTTACACTCTTAATAGCACTTGCTTTGTACTCTCCCCATCAGAGTACAAGAAATGCTTAAAAAGATAAGCAATATACTGGGTCTCTGCTCCAGAATCTCTAGATTCTGCTGCAGTGCAAGGAAACAAATTAACCAAATGCTGGAATTATAAGGATTTCCGCATCTGACCTGGTGGTATTAAAACTTTTATTTAACAAAGCCACTGAATTTCTTGAGAACACAGACAGGCACAATGCAAACCCAGCTCACTTGTTATATGAAGTTTAGAACTGGTTTAATGGTTCCAATTCAATACTGAAAGAACTATTTTTCAAAAAAATAAATATCATAAGCAGAAGCACAGCAGAATGTCCTCCAAAATAGCAGCCCACTTACTAGGGCACAGAGGCTGTAAAGTAGAAAACCTGTATTATTTTGCTAGGAACAGAAAGCCAAATTCAAAGCCCATCAACTGTAAGCTGCATCATGACAAGCCACCAACAGCACCAGGGAAATGATTCCAGTTGCACTTATGTTTTTCCATCAAAAAGCCAGCATGAATTACAGGGAATGAAAGACATAAGCAGAAAAACTCACGGTATAAGAAATGTTTCCACCTGTTTATCAGATATTAAAAACCTACTTTCAGTTTGTGGTCGTAGCAGGGAGTCATTCCCCTTGCAATATATATAAGTTTTATTCTTCCCATTTTTAAAAGCTATGGTTGCACCACAAGCCAATTTCAGTTTCTAAGATAAATGGGTCCATACGGAGAAAAGAGAGCATTTGGCAAGAAGAGTGTTACAAATAACAAGATCACCACAGAGTCACAGGATACTTGAGGCTGGAAGAGGACTCTGGAGGTCAATTAGTCCAACCTCCTTGCTCAAAGCTTCAAAGTCAGACCACATTGTTCAGGCCCTCCTCCAGTTGAGTTTTCAAGCCTCAAAAATCTGTCTCTCTCTAACAGAGAGGTGCTGCAATAACTTCACTGAAGCTCTCCCAAATGAAGTGAACTAAAATCTTTTGCTTGCTTTGGATAAAATAGATTAGAAAAGCAGCCATAACAAAGTTCTTGATGGGATTATACTTGGCATGCATGCTGTACATAAAATCAATCTTTGCTGTCTTATCCAGCTTGAGATAAAAAAAAAAAAAAAACACCTTAAGGTAAAGCAACTGTTACCTTTTATGGTTTTATCAGCTACAAGGAACTGAAAAGGTCAGTCACACCTGTCAGATTGACAGCTCCAGAACCCAGGAGTGCCAGAGGTCTCTATTCCCTACACAGGGAGCATTGGACCCAGATATTGTCTGCAATACCCACCACAAAGAGCATAAACAGAAAGTCTGCACAGTGTGGAAATGTTTAGAGGCAGCTGGCTCTGTGTAAGACTTGTGCTATCCCTGCTAGTTCCCATTAACAGCACCCCGGCCCACTTGGGAATTAACACAGGGCAGAAAACACCTCCTCATGCAGAGGAAGAGAGTTTAGTAGCACAGACATAGACAGCAGCAAGACAACTGGCTGGTGCTAGAGCAATCCTAAGCACGTATGACAACAGCTTATGGCACCTCAAGAGCTGTGGGATGAAGCCCCTTCTACTTGAGATATTTGAAGACCTATTTTTTTCCTTTCATTGTGACCTCCTCCTTCCCATTCAGGCAATCTGTCTTTTCAAGGGACAGAGGAAGATGACAAGGTAATGGGTTTGTATCCTCTTTATTTTCCTGTCCAATGCCAAGAGCATTTGCTCACACTCCATTTTGTTCCCCCTCCAAAGATGACTCAAGTCCACACTTTCCTCTTTCCAAGAGAGGAGCCTCATTTGCCAAAGTGAGCGGCCCCAGTGCAGCACAATCTGCAGTAGAACATTTCAGCAAAGTGCACAGGGGGGTGTCCCAAAGCAGGGGAACCTCCAGGGATGCTGAGAGAAATTTCAGGACCCTGCAAACCACAGGGCTGGGACCATCCGTGGCCAAGGCCCCCACCCACATAACAGAAACCCCTGGGGAGTCCTGGGGACCAGGGGCACCACCAGCAGGTCAGGCAAACAGGCCATGGAACAGCAGCTTGTGTGGAAGGTGGGTGAATACCTAAGCATATGGTCCAGTGCTGGGTTAATGGCTGGACTTGATATTAAAGGACTTTCCAAGCTAAAAATTCTAATTTATTAACACAGACTGAAAACTCTCCTGTTCAAACTGTAACCTGCTGAGGATTTGTTGCATTTGCTGTTTGAAAGAGCACCATCTTCCAGATAGCAACAGCTTGGGTTTCGTTGCAAGGGAATACTCTGTACACACAATCCAGCCAAGATCCTGTAAGCCTTAGAAATGAATACAAGTACCCCACGTATGCACAGACAAAAACTTCTATTTCATAGACGAGTTAAAAATCACAGGGTCTAGGTCACAGTTTGGTGCACTTCTAAGCCTTTAGAATAAGATTACATTCAAAATGATTAGGCAATTAACTGAGATTAACTAGATTTAGTAAGAAGTGAAACATCATCATTTTGTTTTTTAGGTAATACTTATGGTGAAATCCTGACATTACCAAGGCCAGGGGAGTTTTACAGTCAGCCCACTGGGAGCCCAAATGTCATCCCTAATGAGTTATAATCCAAAATTACTGATATTTAGCATCCTCTAGCATGAGGCTATGATTATAAATTATTTACACTTGAACATCCATACTGAATAATGTTTTTAAAATGAACTTATAGGTAAAAGAACCTGAATCATCCATTGAAAGTGTCATTTCACTGCAACAGAAAATTAGGAGTTTTTTCCAGTTAAGTGTGCTTAGAATGAATCAAAAATTGTGACTACAGAGGCACGGGTCTATTTGTTCTGCAACAGATATGCAGACTCCTGGTAGGCACAGATCAAGATGCTGGATGGGTGACTTTTAATCACTGCTGGAAATAAGCAAACATCAAAAGGAAACCAATGCCCCAAGACAGAAATAAACATCACTGTGCCCATGTTGTAAGAGTCCTCTTGTGTCCTTACTAGAAAGTGAAAAGGGAAAACAGACACCCGGTATCACAGTTAACCATTTGCACTCACCAGGGGTCCTTATCATAAACACAGAGTGAGAAAATCTATTCAGGTGTCAAATATTAATCTGCCCTTGAAGTGATAGTGTTCTGTACAGGCAGTTTAAACCTGACTGGATAAATAGATTACTGGACTATTAGTACCCCAAACAGAATTCACAACTCAGAGGTACCTGGAAAAGAGCATCAAAAGGGAAGGAAAAGATACTAGTGCCACATGTACAGCTTTTGATGCCCTGTAGTATTCTGAGACTTTATTTTGCTCCTGTATAAATCCCACTGCTGACTCCAGAATGACCAGAATCTGCTACAGCAACACTAGGGTCAGATTACTTGGTTAACATCTCTGCTTCTTACAGGGGCAAGATTTAGAAGGAACAGCTTATAGAGACATGCCACATGAAAAACCACTGGATTGTGCGTGTTCAGTTGTACCATAAAGCACCTTCCCATTGCTGAGTGTGTCTGAAATACATTGATGAGCAACACCCCCCTTAGAAGCACAAGTAAAATTCCTCATGTCAAGGGGAGCCTCAGCAGCTGCAACTGGTGCTACATCATCCTCTCACCCTCAGTGAGTAAATACACCTGATGCCCTGCACAGAAACCAAGTCTGAAAGGTGAAGCTTCAGAGCAGGCACCTGGTTGGTGTCTCAGGTGCCACACAAACTGCAGCAGCCCAGGGGCACCGTCACCCTCTCTGCTCCAAGTGACAACACAGCCCACACATGTCCTTTGAGTCCCAAGATAGAGCGAGACAGTAAAAGCAGAAGGGAGAAAACACTCATCTGTCACCTCATTTTTACTTTGCTTTGTTTGTGAGGTTGGTTTTTTTTTCTCCCTTCTAGTGCTCAAGCACCAGTAATGAAGTTATGTGCATATCAACACACTATAACTTCCCTTACAGGAATAAGTTGTGGGAAAAAAAAAAAAACACAGTATGAACACGATTATGACAGATCATAAACTTTTAATAGGATGCACTTCAGCACCAAAGCACAGTGTAGTTAAGGACCATAATTCATTTTAGGATTTCAAGTTTTTTTCTTTCATTTCAGCAGAAAACAAAATCCTTTTATCAACACAACAATGTTCCTAGCCCATGTTTCATGCAGTCCTGTTCTATTTGCTCAAGTTTCGAACAATATCTTGATTTTCACTCACTCTTTCTTCTGAACAAATCTATTTCCTAGTGTATCTACTCCAGAACTAGTGCTTTCAGGAAAATTAACTGTAACAACTATGGATAAAATCATGTTTTGTTTATATTTCAGGTACTAAACAGCTGCTACCAGATATTGCTACCAGATGTCCTAGAATCATATGCGATATTATGCTCGATTTTAACTTTTACAAAATTACAAGCTCATAAAAGATGACACTGCTATAGTCAAATGATTTATTAAAGGAAAAGCCATTAAGCTCCCTTTAAGCTTCACACCCCATTACCCCAAATAACTCGTCATTATATCCATCAGTGAACAGATGCAAATGTCTGTACCATTTTGAGATTTCAGTACTCTCCCTTATACCAATTATACATCCAGATGCCTTTTGCTTTAACAGCCTCGTGCACATCTGTCCATCTGAACCTGAATGCACCATGACTGTTCATTCCATGGTTAAACTACCTACAGGATGACACAAATCTGGGTTTCACACAGCTCATGCAAGAATCAGCTTTTTCTGCCATGCAAATGAGCTCATGCACAGCTAAGGTAACATTGAAAACACTTGGAATCTAAACCCTGGGATTGCTGAACAACTGAACCTACAAAGACTTGCTCTGCTACATTCTGTTTAAATTCAGACACCTCACTTTCCAAATGATTTAAAATATTTGCTGTGGGATTTTAGGGGGCCTGGAGGGTAGCTTTTTCAATGAAGTCTTATAACCTGATGATAATCAAAGTACAAGTTCCCCAAATGAAGTAAGGAAGCAGCATGTGAGAGCCCATGTGGCTACCAGCCTTTCCCATCCACAGTCACAATAAACATAACTAACATCAAACAGGAGCAAGAGCCAGAGAAACCTGCCACATATTCTTATGTGATAATGAAGCCAGGCACAAATACAGTAAATCTAAATAGCTCCTTTCAGTCATCTAACAGGAAAACACAGACATTAACTGGTCCACAGAGTACCTTAGAAGTTGGCGTAAAACCTGTGTCTAGGCAAGCAAATAAAACATTCCACCTAATTCTACCCTCACATGTGGCAGCAGCAGGTCCTCATCAAGTGAAGCACATTACCACAACCTGGAGCTTGTAACAGAGCCCATTGGAGTCTAAGGCACTGTGAAAAGGTCCTTGAACTGTGTTCTAAATCAGGAGCAGGTTCACTTAAGTCAGTGAAATCCCCTCTGGGACAACATGGGGAAAGAGAGAAAGTGCAGAGTAGCTCCAGCTTAGTTACAGCAGTTAAGGAGCTTCTGCTGGAGACAAGAACATATGTACGTATTACTCCATCAACTTATTCCAGCATGGAGAGAAAAGACAAGCTAACACCAGAAAGGAAAAGGAGAACTAGTGAGGGAGATGAGCCGGAAATGATTGTTTACAACTTTAGATACCAAATCCCCAGTTAATGTATATTAGTCTGGCTCCACTGAGGCTGCAGTAGCCACACAATTTACACAGCTGAGCATCTGGCTCTAAATATTTAACTGTTCAAAATTCTAGTGTGCATCCTTGCGTGGCAGAGCTCCTCTGACTAATCACGCTAGAGGTAACCACATCTTAAGTGCGTAGTTCTAAATTGAGTAATATTACCATTAATAACACTGCCTAATTAAGACATCTATAATGTTTTTAATGAGAAAAATTGAAAGTCCTTCTGGAATTTTTCCAGTCAAATTAATTCTGAGGACTTGAGACGTTATTACAAGTAATGTTACAGGAATGAAAATTAGGTCTAAATTAGGACATGTCACTGTACTTAAAAGCAGGAGAAAAAAAGGGAACACATTCCATTCTCCCCTTTATACACCATTCTCTGCTGTAACATCGCACCACAGGGGAAAATAAAAACACCATTCTGTGGTCTGCTCTAAGTTGCCCTGCATATAGTTACGCCTGATGTATCTCCAAGGTCTGCACATATTTGACACTTTGCTCTCAGGCTCTTTTTAAGCACCACATCAGTATTCTCTTGTGAATGAGTTTTTCCAGAGTCTTAAAGTGAGAATTCCTATGGCTTAGAGAGGCCCTAATCCTTTTGGCTGCAATTCACACATGTTATACTTGTCCAGAGCAGCAATTCCTCCTGTAAGGCTGCATATTTAGGCAGGGAGCACTTGTGGTTAAAAATTATCAGATGCAGCCTGCTAAAACAGCACAGGAAGGAAAGCATCCACATGGTCCTGAATGACACTCTTGAGGATAACAACCAGACATTTGAAAGGCCATCAAACCTGGGGAGTTTTTATTTGTACTTCCAATAGACCGGTCCTTCAAACTACTCCATGCACATTTCTGGGCTGCAGCTGCTGTTGCTTTGTCACCGCTTCCATTGTAAGAATTTAGCAAGCATAAGCCCCCAAGTCTAGTACACAGCTGGACCAGGTTACTTTGAAGCTGTAAAGACACTCAAAATCCTTGCTCTTCAAAACATTGGAAAATTTGAGCACTTGCTTTCATACCAGCAATGAGAGTCATGTTAAAAAATACACACAGGTTCACAAACTGAGAGCCAGGAGCTGAGTTCTGACTGGATTTTGTATGAACATCTCAGACTCAATTAGAGGAACTTGAGGGGAGTGCCAAAAGTTGAGAAGCTTCAAGCTTGAGGCGTGAATAGAAGTTAAAAGAATAACGAGTTACAAAGTGTTACCTTTGGGAGAAAAAAGCATTTGTAGCATGACCTATGTTGTGTGTGTGATCCTTCATGTGCATTCACCCACACCTTCACACACGTATGGATAACACAACACGTACATTCATCCACTTAGCACTGACTACAGCACCTAATGCAGTCCCATTTCTTCACACTCCACTATGACATGCTTCTCTCCAGATCATTCTGACTCAAAAAAAAACCCCAACCAAATTTGAATTCTACACTTCATTATGTCTTAATAAAGACAAACAGAACAGTGTGTGTTTCAGGCAGGTCTGTTAATTAGGTGGCTTGTCCTTGAGACAGAGTGCACAAAAGACTTTTTTTTAATGCATTGTACTAACACTGAGGGTGTTGTCAAGGCTTAGATAATATTTTGAATGGCCTTGCAGCTTACAGTGATTAGAGTTATGACAATAGCAAGGACATTCAGACATATACACGTTCCCTAAAAGCTCAGGGAGGTTTTACCCTCTTTCAAATCATGGTGGTGTTTACAAAATCCTGGCTTAATTGAATTTAAGGACTCAACAGAGAAAGAAAACCTGATTTTTATCTTCTGTTAATAGCAAACTGTATTAACAGCAGAAAACAAACAAAATGCTTATCTGTTATTGATACTTGACAGATATACATCTTGGATTTTTAGAAATGCCATCACAGCTATTGCTCTCAAGTATAATGCCAAAATGAGAATGAATTTAAAAAAAAAAAAAATCATGCATTTCTTTTCAAGGTCTCATATGTTTTAGGTGGAATACAGCATTTTAATTACAAGTTAAAAAAGAGCTAGTATTGAACTAATATACACATATGGCTGCCATAAATTCAGGTGTTTATTTAAATTATAGCACGCATATTTGCCATCATTATTTTTTTTCTTACTTAGTGTTTCACATGCAGGAGCCTGATGAATTATTCTTCAAATAACTAATTCTTAGCTATTAGGTCTAACCTCTAGTTTGAATAGTATTATAAAGAGAAAAAATTATCTATTTTCAGTAGTCAGCTGCAGGTAAGACTTCAGCAAGTATTTCACTGGGGACACTAAAGATTGCCATAGGATACTTGTGGGCTGCACAGGGTTCTACACATACAAAGATCACCAACTTGGTCCCGTGGGGAAGCTCTTGCAGACAACACCTCTGTCACTGTTTCCTCCCTTGGACCAGCTCAGACTAAAACCATGAACAGTGGGAAGGAGTGACTTATGTGGCAGTTTGAGCCATCTGAGGAGCATTCAGTGCCTGCACTAATATTTCAGTAAGAGTTGTTGACTGTGCTCAGGAGTGGGTAGATGAGCACATTATTCCAATGAAGGAGAAAAGTGTGTCATTTGTTCTTCCACAGAGAAGGAGAGAAGCATTCCTAGTAGGCCACCTCCACTCCTTCCTTTGATCACTGCTGACTGCAGACAGCACAAGGAGAGAAGAGGAACCTGATTCTTTCAACAAGTTTAAAGCATGACAAAAAACAGGGGATCCAGGAATTGTCACATGTGCTACTGAGTCGTTTGACATTGCAACTCCAAGAATTTCATTTTAAAATTCCCCAAATGCATTTGCCCATTAAGGCTTATCAGGATGACAAAGGATGAACTTGAAATAAAGGACAATCTGATGACTCCTGTGAGTCTGTACAAGATGGGGTTTATCCAGCAATGGCAAAGAGCAGCTGAGAGTATTCTGTCATCCATCTGCCAGGACTCCTATGGATCTTCATCTAAAATAGGTTTTTCAGTGCCTGGTTATCATGATTTAGAGGGTAGAGGGGCTGAGGTACAATAAATACATGAGGAGTAAAAGCTTATTACAAGATAAATCTTTTCTGCTTTTATTCCTAGATTTGTAAGCACACAACTTGTTTTAAATGCTCACAAGCAAGATTTAATAAGTTACCAAGCAGGGAAAAATGGCACAGAAAGGACTCCAGAAATAAAAAAAAGAAAAAAAAAAGTAAAGGAAACTTAGGGGAGAAAGGAAAATATTCTTAAACCCCATTAATTCTAACCTTACTTTTCTTTTAGTAAAGCATTGATGCTGATGATGTATTTCAGATTATTGAACAAGAACAAAAGGACAACAGTCAAGCTTCCCCTTCGGGTGAAGTCATTCTGTTCACCACAATTCCCCAAGCACACTAAAAATACATCTTCATTGTCACAAGGAGTCTGCAAAGTGTCTTTAGGACAAGGACTAAATGCTGGCAGCTGGATGCACTGCAGAAATACAGGGATGGATTGCTCATTAAGATAAAAACTAGTCACTGTAATTAAAGTTTTAGTTTAAATAAGCAGAACTAGTGCATGACTCTTTCCAAGACCCCCCAACAAGGCTGTTGCTTTGTGTTCTCACTACCAGGATCAGGAGGTACTGATGAAGCATTTGGGGCTCCTGAGCTGTGACTGCTTTTTAAAGACTTCTTATGGGGCTTTGCACAAGCTACTTTCTTGCTTTGTCCTTTAGTTCCCCCTCCTCCTAAATGATATCATAATCTAACTTCTCACGGAAGTCAGGATAATAAAAATTTGAGCTACAGTAGCACACAAAGTGAGCTCCCTGCTTGTGTCACGTTCATCACAGCCCCCAGCGACGCCATTCTGCCTGGAAAGATACCTCCAGGTGGTTGTAACTATAACAAACAGCTGGAAAAGGCAATTGGGAAGAGTCACTTGGAATACAGGTCATCTGTCCCTATATTTGCATTACTCTCCATTGCTTGGCTTCATGCAATTCCCAGGCAGTTCTTACTTGCAAGAGGTAAATGCCCCAGTTTTAGTCAAATCACAAGTGTGTGGCATCTCTTGAAATTCAGCTCATCTGCTCAGAGCTGTGCTTTTAGTTATAGTCTCAAAAGGATCAAAATCTCATGGTTTAATTTCTCACTCTTCTAAATGCTAGCATCTTTTGACTAAGAACTTATTTTTGTAGTTTTTTATTTATCAGCTGCTGCTACTGTGGAGCCAACATGTCAAAATCCCTTGTTGCCTGGCCTCCAGCAGTCCATAAAAATCTTACAGCAAATCCTGCAGCTGGAGACACACAGCTGGTACCTTGCTGGATGCACTACACAGCAAAAGGAAATAAAGGCTAGTGTAAGAAAGGGTATTAACTTAGTTCCATAGAGCATTTAGAGATTTATTTTTTATATATATTTTAGTTTCCCTTGGTTCGTAAAACAACTGCAACTTCTTGAAGTTTTCTGCAATAAGAGTTTTTGTTCCCTGCCAGAGGACCAGTTCTAGAGCAATTGTTCTGGGAGACAGAAACTCCAGAAACCCTGGAGATCTGACTCCAGCACAGTCTGTCAGACAGTAGCTGACCCCTCTCAAAGAAAACAGACTTACTTCTTTATGTTATATACTTTCTTTTTTAATAGCACACTGGAGTTTTCTCACTAGCAGGTTCCAAAGCCCCTTGCAGACAGAAAAATTGAAGCAGAGGCATGCTCATTGGATCTCAGGAATCTCCAACTCCTCTTTCTAGATACTGTACACACACAGGGCATAGTCCTGGATCCCCAGACTGATGCTGCAACTCTGAGATCTTCATACCAGTCAATTCACAGACAAATACATTAAGACTCCTCATTTCCAATATACTTCCTTTCTGTATCACAAGTACAATGCAGCATTGAACTTGTCAGGGACTACTCTTAGTGGCAAGCAAGAGGTTAAAGCTTTGCAAAGTGTAGTTACTCACAAGACCACTCCAACATTTCAGAAGTCAAGAGGAACTATTATTAGCCATGTCTAATAATACTGCAAGTTCCCACCCATGGAATCTGTGTGCAATCCTCCATTGAATTGGCAGCCTTTGGTACTATCACTGCCACATGATTGCAACCAGGCAAGTCTCAAAAAACTGCCATAGCACTTGTGTAGCCAGCTTGAAAATACCTTCACTGCTCCAGGGCGATGAGTGATCCCTTTGGAATTGGTTTTTGGAACAGTAAACTAATGAATCACTAACAGCTTTAAAGTAGACAGAATGTATTGCAACACAGCATGTAGTGCTGCAGAGCCGAAGGAAATCTGTTTACAGTGCTTCAGCCGACACTCGAAATCAAGATGCTCGAGAAGGATGAGGCTGTTAAGAGAGAAGCAAAGCTCCAAGTGCTGCGAGTGCAGTTATCCCCACAGGACCAGCAGCCATTCCCTGGTGCCAAGGGTGGGCTCTGACACCCAGGCACATCAGCCAAGCACAGCAGAGCTCAAGGGAGGGTGTCCACGTGGAAACAGGGCAACAACAGGCCCCTCTTCTCCTGGGCCTGTTTTGGTGCACATCCTTCAGTCCCAAGCATAAAGCTCAGAAATTACTTCTGCCATTCAAACACTCACTGCCACCCTCCCCCAGCCACAGCCCCCTGGCAGCCCTGTCAATATGATTTGTGCTATATTTGGTAACGGGACAAGGTTGACACCTGACTTTGCATTCAAGCCAAAGGTCAGCTTTATGCATATGGCTGGTGGGAAAAGGCACTGCTTTATAATTCTGATTCTTAGTGAAGCAGCACAGTCTGGAGAGAGAAGTTAAATTAAAAAAACAAAAAAAACCCACACCAGTGTCAGAGCCCCCACAGAGTTGGATGGGCAAGGGGAAGACCAACACTCAAAACCCTCCTCGACTTAAGGACACTCAAAGCCACAGCTGTTTTTTAAGCTCCCTGCCCTACTTTTGACCAGCCAAATCTGGGCTGTTACACAAATAAGAAGCCTTGGGCCAGAAGGGTAGTCCAAAAAAAGTATGCAAAAAGCAGCATAACTTTGAAGGGAACAGTTAAAGCCTTGACTGGAAAAGACAGCAAGTTTGATATACTAATGCTGTTTATCCAGGGATTAATTACATATTTTACAGCAAAGACTTACCAAATAATACAGAACACCAAGGAATCCCGTCCTTGAAGGACGCTCTCTACCCATTAAACTACAGCCATACTTTTTCTCTGTTTTAGGTCCACCAGTATCCAAACCTCCCAGTCCAGCAGCCGCACTTCAGCAAGAGGCCTTGCAGACAGCACTGAGAGGTTTCTTTACAGGTGCTAGAGAAGCTGACCAGAGAGTTTATCCCTTCCCAACAAATCCATGGAACACAGGCAAATTCAAAGACACATTGATAAGTACTTAACCTGATTGCTCAAGATTTGTTGTTAATGAAATTCATATAGCCACAGCAGGTGACTGTGCAGTGAACTAAGGAATAACAAAGTGCAATGAGAAAAAGAAAACGTTTCCTTCTGCTGCACCAAGGTAGTACAAATAAATCACTTGCAGCTAGGAAACCAAAAACATCCAAATTTCACATAAAAAAAAAATAAATCCAAATTCCAGAGCAGCTACTGCAAAGTAGTTTTAGAAATACCAAAAATAGCTGTAGCAATGCTAGATCAGAGCCCTACCCCGGTGCTGCATAGCCTTCCCTCCCTTCTCCAAAGGGACTTAGGATGAAAGTTTAGCCTGATCACCTCATTCAAACCCTATTCCTATCCCCAAAACCTGGCATGAAATTCTTCACACCCTGTAGGCTGGGAGAGATGTACTGCATGTACTTCCTCTGCTTGTAAAGCAAAGGAATGTGTTCACAAATCAGCCACAGTTTTATGAGGAAAAGGAGGGAGGATCTTCAGTTTCCATCATATTTGGAGCCTTATTCAGGACTACACATTCTCCCCAGGAGCAGTCATACCATGGTGAACAGCAGTGTCAGGGCCTGCCATGCCCCTGACCCAGCCTCACTGTTATTTAGATCCTCAGCCCTTCCAGGAGGGGGTTCAAGCAACCCTGAGCTCTGCAGCACAAACTGAACAGGGGTACCTGGAGCACCCACAGAGTTACTCCCTTTTTACAGTTCCTCACAGCACTGTTATGAGGTGGCTGCATCCAAGCTGAGAATTTTGGCAGAAACTTTCCACAGATTTCTGAGCCTTCTGTATCAGTGCTATTGATTCAAAGTGACACTTGCAGTGAAAATTTACACTTGAAATACAGACTCCTGCCTACCAGGCAACTAAGCCAAGACCAGCCAATTATACAAGCACAGCTTATCAAACAGTAAAGATTTTGGGATGCAGCAGGCACGAACTACAGGCCAATCCCTGAACTGGGGAAAATCAAAGCTGGCTTGTACCTCTACTCCAGTGTCAAGCCAACTGACACACAGTCCTGCACACAGCAGGTAGAACAGTGGATCTCAGGATGAGAAGTCTGTGCTACCTGGGCTCCCAAGGCAGAAATAAGAACGCTAGTTTGCTCTCAGTCATTACACATATACAAAGAAAAACTGCCAAGTAACTATTTTTCTATTTTTGTTTTCTATTCAGTGTTTTGAAAGGTCAGATGCATTTGGCACTCTGCTGTGTTGCCTTTATCAGTGCTTGAACTCAAGCACTGCCAGATGAATCACGAGTCCTACAAACACCCCAGAAATACAGTGTCAGAAGCAGATCCATTGTACATGAATTATGTGCTCAGTTGTCAGGGGAGGATTGTTTCCTTTTTAAGCATGGAAGGCCCCTGCAGAAAACTAACAGCCAGCTTGCAAATGTGCCTGAAACCAGGTTCTTTCCCTGTAATCTTTGCTCTTCAGCTCGCCTCTAAGAGCTGTCAGAAAATAAGAGAAAGGACATAAGTCTGAAATTATACATTAGCAGAAGTAGTAGGAGAGGGGAAGTCACACAGTATCTGACAAAACTTTGGAGCATTTATCCTTCATAACAGTTGCCCCATTCCAGAAAGACATTGCCCAACTTTTTCTGGTGTCTGGCTTACTTCATATCCATTGCTAGGAAGCCATAACAGAGTTGTACCTCCCCCTCTGAGGTCCTCTGGCCCTTTCCTACATTTCCATTTTCTCTGGGACATGCTCAGTAAGCAGTTAAAGATCATGCTTATGTTACCCAAGGGACATGTGGCAAGTCACCTTTCAGAAACTATTTTGTGTGTATCAGAGAGTCAAAGAAGTGACGTACAAACAGTTTCAGAAGATGCAGTGTGCTCTCCTGCCATGGAGACTGGTTTGGCCTCACTTCTTACACCCAAAGTTAGTCCTCTGTTCTCTCCATTCCCATCCCAACTAGTCAATTTAGAGAAAGGCATGTCCTCAATATAACTGTCCCAGCATTTCTGGCTCCAAAGATCCCTCAACTTAACACCATTAATGTAGAAGATAAATTCTCTTTTCCACATATGCAGCTAGAACTAGGCTGCAAGAAGAGGGAAGGACTTCACAACAGTGCCTGTTGAAGCCAATCTAACAGAAGCTAAACCAGAGCAGTAAAAATTATTGACCATTTCCCCAACACCAGGAGTTCTGAAAGAAAGTTTGAGGATAAAAAACTAAAAGCACTCAGACTATCTCTGAATTATTTTAAGCAGATGGAGGAGAAAAGAGAAAAAGTAATTTGAACAAGGAAATTACAGGAATGCTGATGCTTCCAGGCAGCCTGGAGGTAAGGCAGGGAGAACCATTCATGCTCTGCATGATGGCTTTTTATTCCTACATATCCCAGCTAGACTCCACAAACACACAGCATGGAGAAATCCGAAGTCAAGAACAAGTTGGAGAAACAATTTTTTTCAGGTTCAGCATGAGCTATTGCAATCAGTTTGTTTTACCCAAACTCCTTCAGCTACCCATAATCAATGTTTAGCTCCCATGCACAGCAGGAAACAAGTTCTGTGCTTGTGTGCCTTTGACTCCTGAAGGAACAAAAGCTTTGAAAACAGTATTCTTGGGAAGCAGAAGAAAACTGAAACCTCATTTCAGAGAGACAAATCCACGCAGGAAGAGGTACCTGTTCCATAAAGTCAGACACCGGTTTTCAGTAGTCCATACAAGTCTACAGATGTTTTGGGAATGTAACAAGTGGTCCACCTGTGTGCCCTAATCCTCCCAGGAATTCCAACATTAGGTGCATCTCAGGAACAGTGACACTTTAGGTCAGCAACATCACATTTTCAGAGGCTGGGCATCAGAGTGGAACACCCACGAACCACCTCCTGCCAGGGGATCCCAAGTTTTAGTAGCCCTGCCTCCTCCAAACTGAGGGGAGGGAGGAGGACTGTGACTTTTGCCAGTGGACAGACGGTGGGGGAAATATTCTGCCACTGAGATTATGTCTCAGATTGCAGTGGAAATATCCAACAGCTCTCCTCTACCCAAGCACTGGAGGCATAGTTGGTGGTGTATTGTCTTGTCTTCTACCCCAGGTCATTTTGGCCTCAAATGCCATGAGTATAAACAGCACTGCCAGCCTCATCCTCCTCCTCTGCTCTAGTTGATCATTCTGCCCGCAGCCATCATTTAAACTTCAGTTATAAGCAAGTACACTCCACTTCCTTCTGCCTAAAAGAACTCCATGCAGTTAAGATTAGCTAAATATTTTCTCTTAGTTTCCTCTCTATGCAAATAACTGGCTGTATAGAGATAAGCAGTTCTTTGGCAAATCATAACTAATTATATTTTTAAAAGTTGAGCTGCATTATTAAAGTAATACTGAATACACCAGCTCCTGATTGGCCTGAAGACTGGATTTATTCTGGGCTCCCTCCAATCAGAATTAATCTTTCCAGAGTACAATGAAGTGTCACCACTGAATCAACACCAGCAGCCAAAGTGACAGCAGCAGACATCATTACTCAACTAAGATAACAGACCTCGAGTCATTGAAACAGGCAGATGTTGGAGGCTGTCTCCCATTTCAGAATAATGCTCCTCTCGTAACTGAGCAGTTATTTTAGGGAAGCAAGGATAAATTCATTACCATGTGTAGGGTGCTCAGATACCATAGTAATAGAAGCAGAGTAAGCATTCCAGTGTGTACACAGTGGGAATGCACCTGGCATTGACATTAACCATCCTTCGCTTGGATAACACAGAGCGGGGCAAGGCAATCAATCCACAGCCACTGGAGACCTGCTCCCATATCAGTGTGAGCAACAGTGCCTCACTACTGCAAACACAGAAAACTGAAGTTGAGATGTGCAACACCAGAAGTAATTTCCACAAGAGACAAAACTATTTATTCCCAGCATCCTTAGGTAACACGTTGTATCTGAACTTATCAGCTGCTCTTTTCTCAGATGATAATAAGTAATATCCTGACTGCACAGAATGCCACACTCCTATATTTATAGCTAAAATTCATGGATCAACAAATTAGGAAGAAGTGTTGATGACATTTAAAACTGTATTCTTGTTTATCATTTTCAAGTGCGATCTTTCAGTTAAAAGCATCAGAAGAAAATTATTCCAAAACCAGAGGAAGACATCAGAGCCTTGAAGAACAGTGAGTGTGGGTGCAAGCAGGTGTGCTTCCCACTGCTGACAGGCTCTACTGACCATCCCTACAGCTTTGTCCCACTGAATGACTCCTGCAGTGATATGACCAGACACCACACACAGTTCAGCAAGGGCAGGGTCCTGCATGTGTGTTGGGACAATTCAAAGCACAAATACAGGCTGGGAGCAGAATGGATTGAGAGAGTGTTCAAGGACAGGCTGAATGGGGCTTGGAGCAACCTGGTCTGGTGAGAGGTGTCCCTGTGCATGGCAGGGAGGTTGGAGCTGGATGATCTTTAAGGTCCCCCTCCAACCCAAACCATTTTATGATTCTACATTAAAGAAAGAAGATCAAATATGCACCTAACTACTTTAGTATGCACCTAACTACTTTAGTATTCAGGTCAGGGCTGTGACTCAATCAGTAAATTGACAAGAATATCAATATTCATAAATCAAGATTTATAGAGTTCAGAGTCCAGTTAGTTCAATCAGATCATGAATTATGAAAACAAACATTTTGGAAAACAATAAAACCGCTTTGCCTGACGCACAACACAACCTTCAGGTAGCAGGCTAATACAAATGCCCAGAAATCAAACCTGATATTTATGTGTCATTCTATTGTAATTTCATTCTCATTTATCTTTACCCACAAGATTTTCATTTCACATTTCACCTGAATAAGGATGGTAGGTAATGCCCAGGACTTCCTGGCACTTGGAAGACCATTTCCTTATGTTGGCAGAAGGTCAGGCTGAATGCCTTTTAATTTGGCCAGTTATCTGACCACACTGAACAGCTCCAACCTGCAGCTGAGATATCCATTCCTGCTGCACAGCATAGCTGGAGTTGCTCAGCTTCCTCTGACAGAGCTCTGAAACAATGTGTTTAATGGGGAAGGATATGCCCATCCAATTCTAATGGCTAATTCCATCTCCTTGCACTTCAAAAGCAAAGTACCAGATGCTCTGGATTTCCTGCTTTGTCAACTACAGAGCAGTGTTATGCTCAGCTCTCCCATTTTGGTATAGCTGTTTGTTCTCTGATAAAAAGTGGGTCCTCAGGGAAAATGCAGGGCTGTCTCTGGAGAAATGTGTAAATACACCTTATTTGGTAGCAGAGGAACACAAAGCAAACAATTCCCATTTGTTTATGGGAAAATCCTTGCAAGGTCTTGGGAACACTCCTGCCAGGGTTTTCTGTGTTCCCAAGCAGTTACCAAGAGTTGGCTCATAGTTAAAATGTAATTAGACATTTCAAAGACTGTCTTACATCAAGAAAACTACAGTAGGGTAAGGAAGGGGCAACTTTACATGACATCCCTGTTTTCATCATTATATGTTGTGGATCACACTCGTAACTTGTTCTGGGATAGCTCCCTAGTGGATCCAGGTGAACTTACAGCAGCTTAGAACTTCTGTCTTTATACCGAGACCCCATGGACAGCTGCCAGCTTATATTTTACACTCATGGCTTCAAAAACCCCTACATTTGACGCCAGGACTTGATAGAAAATTTGCACAGCAACCCTTCCAGAAATTCCAAGTTATGCCAAGAAAATGAAAAGAAATAGATGAAGTTTTTATAAAGTTGATGAGCCAATTATCAGCATGATAAGTACGTTGTAAAATCTGGATTTGGATTTTTTTTTGCTCCACAACAGTTTTAACAGAACTCAATGTGTCAACAGTTCTGAGATTGATTTGAAGCAACGGAAGTTATTCATCCTCTTTCTGCCTCTGCCACAGATGTGTCACTGCCATTAGAGTATGGAAGCAGTACTCCCTCAGCTGTGTTTCCAGCCAAGTTTGTCAGCCTTGTCTTGGAGCAGGTAAGGAGCTCTCACACTTCTCACAGCTCGGGAGAGATCAGGGAGTAACCAACAGGAACCTTCAGTAAAGGTCACCTGAGCTTACAGGTACAGATATTTGCAAAGGAGCACCTCTTATCCTACATTCAAGTTGTATGTGTTCATATTTCTTTGTGTACAGCCACATCACAGCGCTGGGACATCTGAATGGCCTAGAACCTGTGGTTTTCAGCATTTTGAGCCCTGGTTACACACAAGTTCCACAAGGTCCATCTGTCATGATTGCTTGTAAGCCAAAAACATCTTCAAACTTCTAGAAACCCACTTGCTGTCTGTACTGTTAGCACAGCCTTCATACACACAGGAGTTATTTGCTCTTCATTACATACAGGCTGCAAAGTCCTTGGGAATTAAATATTAGCTTTTAAAAACATATACACTGCAATTACTAATAAGGAATTAAGTATTAGTTGTTCATAGCAAGAGAACAAAAGACTTTAGACTGAAATAGATAGTTAATAATAGTGTTTGTTGGGCCTTTTTTAATGATAGTTTGAAGAGCAGAACCTTTATCAAATGGAGTCTGAGGAACCTTAGGCAATAACAGCTTGTTTCTGACAGCTGCATATGGGTGTCCAATTTTGAGATATTTCAAAAGCTTGAAGGGATGTCCAGCTTTCTAAAAGCAAAGCTCACAGCAACACCAAATGAGACACCCATACAAGGATATTCATAGATATCAAAGTTATTTAAACACCTTAATCAGCTTTTCCAAGTGGTTAGAGATACTGATAACCACTGTGTGCTGAAAAGATTCACCCCACTCTTAAGAGCTCATATTTATTTTAGTCTGTTCATAGAACTATTTTAACCAGCTCCATCAAACCAAACCTCAAAATCCTTCTTTTTTTTTTTTTCCTAGCCAAGAAAACTGTTGGTGCAAAACAATAGAATATTGGATAAGAAAGCGGCAGAATGAGTTCCCCTCATACAAAACAGTAAGACTTTCAAAGAATTAGATTCTTCCATTTGACAGAGAATCCAGTCCACATCACACACACACAAAAATAAAAAGCACTGGGCAAATTTCCAAGACCTTTGAATAATGCAACAGTGGTTAATAAAGCAAGTCTTATTTTTCTCTCTTCTTTGGCATTTAATATCCCACTGATTTGTGTACGCTACCATTGTGCTTCCTGCAGGACACATGAAGTGACAGCAATCCCAGCCTCCCATCTGGGCTGGTCCCATCCATCTGCTGATTAGGTCAGGGCACAGTGCAACCATATGGCCACGATCAAGAACCCACTGGTATCATCCAGAGTTAACTGGGAAGTGCTGTAGCCCACTTAGTCTCCTAAGGATGATAAATCCCTCTCATTCTGTCTCTCCTCCCCAGTGGACAAGGTAGATTTATCTTGTTGCCTGCACAGATGAAGCTTTGCTTGGAATATCAGTGAGTTTTGTGCTTGTAGCTATCAAAGATGGAATGAAGAAATTATTTCCATGAAACAATTAAACTCACTAACCTGACCCTTCTGCTTTGAGTCCCCCTCCTCCCAAAAGGCTTGTGCTGACAGAGGAACTCTGAAACCCGAGGCCAAAATCCTGACATGCAGCACACTGGTACAACCCAGCAGCTGAAGGTTAGAGATGTGACTCCAGCAGCAATGCAGGAGGAGTGTAACCCTAAGAGCTCCTCTCTACCTTGTTCTCACATATTAACAGAGTGGGAAGAGCCCACTTAGCCAGCAACAAACAGGAAGAAAAGGAAAAGGCAGAACTTGATGTCTCCTGGAAGAGGCACCAATATTGCCACCTCTGCAGTTCTAATAGTTCATGTTGCACTGCTCCATGGAGGTAGCTTTTAGGAATACTAATTTCCTAGCTCTCAAATCACTAAAAATCCAATCAATAAATCCCAGTGGATCACAGCACAAATATCACATGGGCTAGAACAACCTTTCTCAATTTTTGATCATCAGAAACAGAAAGCAGGTCCCAACATAATGCCTGAGTTACATCTTAAATTGTAAGACTGAGTCTCGGGGTGCACAGAGTGGGTTTTCACTGTAATGCCATAACTCCACGAGCATTTTCATGACCAGTTTCCACTTGTCTACTATAACAAACCTCCTTGCTTAGCAGTAAGGACTGTGCTCAGGTCCTATGGAAGGGTATTTTTACAGGGTAGAGCTGTTGCCAAAAGTCACACTGACTCATCAGATGCCAACCTTCCCTCCAAGGTAATATTTAATAAATAGCACAGTCCAACTGCTGGAATGGCTCTGTGTTTTGGGAAACACCATCTTTTCAATGAGATGTGCAAATGGAAGATCATTTTTGACAACATAACCAAAAATGATGGCCTGAAACTGTGGGTACCAAGTGTCAGCCTGTTCACAAAATCCTTATCAGTACAAATAATAATACAAATGAGTTGGCAATTGAGTTTTTTCTAACATTTTTTAAGCAATTTTAGAACTCTTATATAGCACTAGAGACATAGGAATTCTCTAGAACTCCCAAATAATAAACACTCTTATAAAAATTAAGCAATATGATGGAACAGGGAAATACTTGGTCAAAATCCGAGCACAGTCTGTAACATCATGCCAAGAGACTGTGTGTGAACAAGTTGTTTCTTTTTCAGCTGATAAATTTCTCTTGCTCTCAATACCTGGGCGCTGCCTTTCAAGCTGTGCATGGAGCCCTCTTCTGGAGACACACGAAAAACTGAAAGCTGAGGAATGCAGCAGTGTGGGCTCTGCATTAGGGGAAAGAGTTTCAGGACTAATTTTCTCCATTCATTTTAACGACAAGCTCGTAAAATCTATACATTTTTCCAATTGACTTAGTTGCAACCCTCTGAAACATGACAGTTAAAGCTATCAAAAATATGGGGTTTTTTCCTCCTCTTGTAAGCTTTATCTACAAATTTTACCTTGATTCGTCTGTCTGCATGAAATGTGTAACATGCAAGAGAAAGGCTGTGAAAAACTTGTTTTAAAACAAACATGTTACATATAGGCTTTAGCAAGTATCCTTTGGGAAAAATGTAAAACACACAGATTTTTAAATCTCTCAGATCAGAGTATGTATTTACTGCTCACTGTACCCTGTACAGGGAACTGCATAAGCTAGCAGAGTACATTTAGTTTTTATTGTCAGCTTCAGATCAATAAAGCTGTATATTATAGTTACTCTTTGGAGTTTTTAAGGTGAATCTGAACTAAAGGATTACTTGAAACCTCTTCCTCAGTTACTGCTCCATCTAATGCTCAGTTTTCCTCTTGGTGAAATAAGGACAAACAGTTGGTATTAGTAGTGAAGATTAAATCTTTGCAAAAGGAAAAAACAATTTATTGCTCTTCTCTACCATAGTTTTTACAAACATAATTGATGGGCTGCTCTGTTGAGATGAAACAGTGATTTCTCATCCTTTAATGCCTCAAAAGGAAAATTTCATACTTAAAAATGCAGTTGAATTAGACACAGACCAAGAAGACACAAAACTAAAGCTACTAATTTTAGACAGGAACTATTGGTAAAAAATAAACCTTTTATAGTTCATGTTCTTACTAACATAAGAATTTACTCAAACTTTTTTTCTACACTGTAAATTTTGCTATCATTAACTTACTCCTATCTTCTTCTTCCACAGAGAGTATTGCATTACTAGATTGCTACTGCTCAGAAAGAATGTTATCAAAATTGAGCTTTCCTGGTTCCACCAGCACTGTATTATATGAGATACTCTTGCTACTCCTAAGGGAGAAAAAAAGAAAACCTGCAGAAAAAGATCCCCCAGTGTGTTACACCACTACTCAGCCAGATGGCTGCATTTGTTTAATATGTTGTTTCTCACATTCTTCTGTTTACTTTTCCTGTCACATGAAAGTTGTGCGTGTGGTGTGTCAACGAGAAAAGCCAAGCAGCCCTTCAGGAATTCTCATTTCTGTCCCTCATGTGCCATCAACTTCAACTCATGCTTTGACCTGCCAGTACTCAACCTATACCTGAAGGCAGAATTACATATACTTCTACATTATAGTCTGATTCATTCCCCAATTCATTAACTCTCAGACATGATCTATAAAGTAAACTTGGAGATGCATTAAGTCACAAGGTAGAGGCACTGCCAGATAGAGCTGTATATGCTAATAAAGAAGGTGGAGTGCAGTTTAAGCACTTAAACATAAAGCAGTGCTAAAGCACCACAAGCTCAGTCCTGCATTACGTTAAAACTCATCTCAGCCCCGCAAGGGAAGAAACTCTGAAGCATGGCTGAAAGTTACCAATAAACTGTGCAGCTTCTCTCAGAATCAGGTGTCTGTACCTTGTCAAATTTTAAGTAGATATTAGTGTTCAAAAAAATGCAGCTATGTTTAATAGGCCTTAAAAAACTGTCCTGCTCTGTCACATACATATTGCTTTCACTACAAGGGGCCGCTAAAGAAAATCCAGAGTCAAGCTGATTAATTCAGCAGCATGCTAGAGAAGCTGTACCAAAAAAAAATACTGAAAACAGAAAGCCAAGGAAGCCAGATGGGAGGTCTTCAGGCCAAGATGAGAGAGCACAAGTTCAGTATATCCACAGGTTACCCTTGCACTGTCTGTGCCCTCTCCCCCAGCCCCTCGGCTCCCTGAGCACTGCTTCTCACTGGCAGCTTTGCCAGCCCAGCTGCCTGCCCAGGCTGGATCCCTGCCCACTTGTGACAACTTCTCCTCCCCAGGAGCCCTCTGGGTCTCCCCAGCCCTCCCAGGAGCAGCAGCTCAGCCAGTCCCAGCAGAGCTGGCGAGCTGCCCACCGGCCAGCCCTGGGACAGAGCCACAGAGCCCCAGCCCAGGCAGGCAGAGTGGCCCTGCAAGGAGCCCCGTGTATGTCACCAGCACATGCTGCTCTGCACCATATCCATGGCCCAAAGCAGCTGCTTTCATTTGTTCCACTCCCTGGAGCAGGACTGTTCTCCTGAACCCACCCAAATGCCTTTGTGTTTGCTCACAGAAAATCCCTAGTCACCGAGTCTCCTGCTGTCCCATAACTCCAGCCACCCACGTTCATGTGTTTACTCCTCATCAGGTTAAACCAGGACCTAAATATCCTACCCTTGATCCACAGCATGCACGCGTTCAGTTCACCCTGCTGCCTCCTCCTTACACACTGTGTGGCTCCTCTCAGCAATAAAGCTCTCCCATTTTTCGCCTTCTCATCCTATTTTGGACAAGCAGACCAAATGCCTGCTGGAGATCGCAGTTACACAGACACGAGGGCTTGGGCTCAGCGTCCCAAGCATTAGTTTGACACTCCAGAACCCACCAACCCCCTAAGGGTTAACAAAACCACCCGCTCACAAGGCAAAAAGGAATTAACTTTTATCCCTACTCAGGATACCAGCACCACTGTCACTAAACACAGGAGTTTACAGAGCTCCTAAGACAAAAGAAGGAAGGATGCACTTAAGCTGGACAAAGGATTTCCAAACCTCCTCCGAGCTTCCAAAAAAGTGAGCCCTGTGACAGCGGCAAGAGGAAAAGAGCAGCCAGGAGGTGTTGAGAAGTGAAAGCCCAGCGAGTCCCCGTGCTTTGACAGGCAGCAGCAGCGGGGCTTTAGCAGCTCCGTGTTTTTAAGGCTGGGTGTTTTTTCCTCTGCTTTCTGGCAGAGGGGGATCTATTACATTTAATAAGAGAGAGGCTACATAGCAAGTCACTAACAGAGTATTACACATCTATCAGGAGAGTACGGGGAAGGGAACCTCTTGCAAGGTCTGATTTTATTCTTCCTCCATATTCCCCCCTCCTTTTCTTTTTATAAAGAAAAGGCAATAAATAACGTGAGCTGCCTGTAACAGCCTTCTACCCGGCAAAAGCCACAGAGGAAAGAGGCAAATCAAAGTTGCAGCAGTTGATATGACAGAAAATATTGCTGCTGCAGCTGCAACCGAGACACTTGAAAGATTCCCCCCACCACCTTTCCTGAAGGGAAACAGAAAAATGCTATATATCACACGGCAAATTGGCTGTAATTGTGAATCAAGGAACTACGAGATTCTACATTCCTAGCAACTGGCTCAGAGCAGAGATCCTGCATCTTTAAACAGTAATTCAAGCAATGTATAATTACTCAGAAATCAGACCTGAATTACAAATACTTCCAAATCCAAATGCACAAAAGCAGTAAGATGAAAGAAAGCAAGGAAAAAAACACACATTTCTTACCTGGGACAGCAGAAAAGACAGAGTAAGTTGAGTTTTGTGCTGCATTTTGCCAGACTAGAAGGTACCAGAGGCTTTTTCATTCATGCACTCGGCTGCACTGAGCATATTTTCACTGTGAAACAGCCTTTGAGAAGAGACTCTGCCTTGAGAGCCAGCCAACTTCCCAAATAGATCAGCAGCATCATCACTAAAGCATTGGATAGAGTCTGATGACCAGAACCAATGGCTTTACAAGGATGATTTCTTCACAAAGCATCCCCATTTTGCATCACACATATTGGGCAAGCACCTCTCACAAACACAGCACCTTTAGAAAGCATTTTGCTTTGGTGTATTTGTGTGTTTAGTTTCAGTCTAACACATCCTGCCTTACAGATCTTGATGGTATTTTCCCTTCCAGAAAATGGAATTGCACAGAGAGAAATAAGAGCAACTCTGAGCACCACTGCAAGGAGATTCTCTTTATTAAAATGTTAATAAGGTATGCTTTGTTTTCAATAAATCAAAAAAATGACCGCTGCAGTTTTGGCTACTTCCAAGCCTTAGAAGGAGAACCCAGTGAAATTTTTCAGTGCAGTAGAAATACAGATTATATTTTGTGTTTTCCCCTCAATCTCACAAATCATAATCAGGACAGATCCATTCTAGCCTGCAGAAAAAAATCCATCATAAGGCAGTAGATTTTATTAACTGCCCAGGTAATGGCAGAACTGGCTTTTCATTCAATGAACTTGATTCTGGGACAGAGTTTCGAGGGGGCATGCCCTTCAGTTGCAAGAACTTCTCCTGTTTGAAACAGGGGACCTGAGGGCTCCAGGACCTGCTTTCCCTGGATTGGTTATGTTGCAACCCAGCAAGCAACACAGGCAGATGGACCAAAGATTAGGAATGCATTCCCCTGCCTGCATTTCCAACTCCACCTCTCTTGCCACTCCCCATTATCACAACACTCCAGTCTTTTTTTGAGTTGTCTTCTGGCAGTCACCAGAGTTACTTGGCAGTACCCTTCCCCCATTTTTAGAAGGAACAGAAGTCTCCTCAGCTCTCACAACTGATGTTTTTCCCTTGCCTGCTCATCCAGCAGAACCAGCTGCCATCACTTTCTGCTCTGCCCCACCACAGGTGGCTGCTGTGCTGGTGGAGATGAGAAGAAAGCTGGGGAGGGAGAGGCAGGTACTAAGGGAGAAGGATTCAAAGGAACTGCAAACCACTTTGAGTTCCTCAGCATCAGCAGGAGCTTCCAGCTGAGAATAATGTTGTTTGATACACCACTGCTAGTCTACTGCTCACAGCTTACACCCTCCTTTACTTACTGGACCAAAACTGAGGGAAAACACTGTCATTCCAAGTTTAAGCCCTCACATGCAGCAGTAACTCTGTTCCAGTGCCTCCATTACACATGACTATAAATTCTAAAGGTGGATTAGAATCCAAACAAAACCCAGCAGGAACTACCAGTAGCAATAATAATGTTCCATAGAACCACAAAAGGTTTACCACTTAGACAAAAAAATCATAAAGCAGGTAGGTTGCTATCTTTTTCATCCTTTTTTAAGGCAGAAAGCCAGCTTAGCAGGGTAAAAAAAGAAAAATGTTAGAGCTCTTTATGATTAAAAATAAACGAGTGACCACCTCCCATTGCTGCTTCAAGGAACCAGCTTCCCACCAAGCACAAGTTCCAGCCTCAAGAGGATCACCTAGGAAGTTTATAAACCAGGCTGTGGGGGGATTATAGGTCATATCCCACAGAAAACAGCACCAGGTGTACCACAGCGTGCACAGCCTTTGTATGGGGGCACTGGAATTTGGACTCTCTTAACCCCCCAAGAGGGGCCAAACAGCTGAGTGAGTTACCAGACCAACCAGAAATAGGTGGTGGCTGAAAGAAACAAAGGCATATCTGCATCCTGTTCTACAGGAAAGGGACTCATTTTAAAAAATAAAAGCCAAGTCATGGGGTAGATGATTCACTCCAAGGTAACACATGCAGCAACATGAGATTTGAGCCAACAAGAGCAAACAATTTCTGTACAAGACACAGCCTGGCCATTGGGGCCACCCCACCTCAGGGGCAGAGAGGGAAACAAGGAGTTTGGGGTGTTCCCAAGGCTCCCCCAGGCACAAGGAGCACAGCCAACCCTGCCACCACGGCACCCCTCCTCACCACTGAGGGGCCAGGCAGCGCAACCGGGCACAGGGCAGGGCCTGCCTCACTGAGGGGCTCTCCCAGCTAAGAGAAGCCACAAACCACAGCCCTTTGCCTCCAGAAACAGCAGTGGCCATCTAACAGTGATTTAAAAAAAAAAAAAAAAAAAAAAATTTTGGAAAAAAACCCAAACTTCTATCACTAACCTCTTATCTTCGGTTCCACAAAGCCTGTTCCTCTCCTTTGGTCTCTGCTCACAACTGCTCTTATTTGTCCCCCGAAAGGGGTAATTAATGATCCCTGGAGGGGTGATCGACCAATCCTGGAGGGGTAATTAGCAGTTTCCCAGGGGTTAACCCTGCCCAGGCTGCTGCCAAAGCCCGGCACAAAATGGTGGCCCAGCGTAAGGGCAGCCGTGCCCACCTCAGTGCTCAGCCACGGGCTCCGGCCACGCTGGGAAAGGGCCCCTTTGGCTTCGCACACCTGAGGCGAATCCCAGCTCGTCACAGCCTTGGGTGCTCTGGGGCTTACTGGGGTTAACTGGGCACAGGTGGGTGGTTGCCACAATCAGCCCCTGGGGCCCAGGAGAAGGGTTTGGCCCCTCGCAGGTGGGCAACCAGCCCAGCTGTGTCTTTTGGAGTCAGTAGCAGAGTCTTCTCTGCTAATTAGCTTATTAATGAAGAGCTGTTAGGTTATTAATTAGAAGTTAATAGTTGGTTGCTCAGTCTGTCTCAGCCTTAGGTGACTGGAAGAGTTTCAAACTCTTCAAAACCTCACCGAGGAGCCGGACAGTAAGCAGGTGATGGAGGATGGTCTCTCTCTAATGCCCCTCTTGAAGCAATTTTGCTACACAAATGAAACGTGAAGCTGTGGGGCTGCGGATCAACAACACCACAAATAACAGTCTCAGATTTAGGGCACGGTTATAGGAGGGGGTCCAGACCTTCTGTTTTAGGGCAAGCTGTGCTTCTCTTCCTTGCTGATGCAGAGTGTGTAGTAAGTTTAGGCAGCGACTGAGAGGGTCTTGGTTTGTGAGCAAAGAAAGCTCCTGCCAAGACCTTTCCTTGATCCAATCCCATGTTAACTGATGGGTGTAACATGCTCTGCAGTCTTTAGACACAACATGCCATCATTTTCACTTATAAAATCTGGAACAACTTGACACCTCAGCTCAGTGCCTCTCTGTGACATTCTCTGACCATTGAGGCCAACGCTGAGCTGAGGCTAATGTGAACAGTATCAATGGCCTAAAACACAGAGGGTGTTGTCACAGATAGACCTATTAGCAAATGAGGGAGTGACTGTATGCTGCCAGAAATACCTTTTGACCTTCAAAAGATTTGCCCTGACTATTTTGTAAAAGCTGAGGATCAGCTGCTGTGAATCTATCAGAACAAGGGAAGTTTAATTTCCCATTAAAGTGAGTCACATAAGAAACCTGGATGCAAGAGAGAGAGGGACTAATTTCCCCTGCCATAGTACTGCCAATCTATACAGTCCTGGCTGCTTCACCAGATTGACGTTTCCTTAAGCCTGGAAAAAGGTTTCAGCCCTGGGCAGCACCTGGGGTCATGTAAGCTTGAGTGGAGCATCTCTAGGACAGAAAGTATAAAAAGAGCACACCCCAATGTGGGAGCATAATGCAGTCTAAAACAACTCAATCCTCATCAGATCAGCATCTGTCCCTAAAGAACAGGTATAGCTGAATTTCTTCAAGGGCAGATGGGCCAAGTATGTAGTGAAACTGAAATTCAGTCAAGCATAACAATGCAAAGAGTAAGTTTAGATGCAGTATATTTCTGTTGAAGAGGAGTCTGAACGTTGCACTCAACTTACTGCCTTAAGGGTGGTCATAGTGGTGCTGGGTTTATGTCTGGGCTAAACGATCCTGAAGGTCTCTTCCAACTTTAATGATTCAGTGATTTGACATCAGCCTTGTTGTTAGAACACAGTGCTAACAACACCAAGGTTGTGGGTTCAATCCCTGCACAGGCCATTCACTTAAGAGTTGGACTCAGTGATCCTTGTGGGTCCCTTCCAACTCAGAATATTCTGTGATAAGCAAAATCCATGCTGGTTGGGGCTTCCTGAAATCCTTCTGGGTTCTCTCCAAGAAAGGCCAGAGAACAGAAGAAATCAATCCTGACCTGGTGTGTCCAGGTCTGGCACATCACCCACTTTCTTCACCTGCAGAGCCACCACCACTTTGCAAGGATAAGCTGTAGTAAATGAACCTGGCTAGAGCTGGAATCCATAGCTGGACTGAAATCCCCTCTCCCTGCCTGAGGTTCTCCAGCAGGAATAACTGAAGGAACTGGCTGCAAGAATGTTTTATTCTGGATGATAGATACTCAGAAGACTGCAATAGAGCTTATTTAGGGAAGAGTTAAGAAGTGTGTTTCGAGCCACTCTGGTTTTCTGCTTCGCAGTTCTGCCAAAATAAGTTTGGGTAGGGATTCTTAATGTTAGTACAGCTGAAGTTTCTTTAAGAAAGATTCACAAAAAACACCAAAAAAATGAGTTTGCAGTTTGAAATTGAGCCCATAGCTTTTCATTAGGTACCCAACCCAGCCTCCATAATAACCTCAAACTCCTACCAGTATTTCTTACACGAAGGACTTACTGGCAACAGAAAGTTTGGCATCAGTTCAGCTTTCTCTAAAACCTGTGGGACTGATGAATGCTTTGTCTGCTGTTCCCCTACATTCCAGCCCAAGCTCTAGGATGGTAAAAGGGTTTTGTTTTCATACTTGCTAACAGGCAAGTCACAGGCAACTAGAACTGACTGATACTTCAGTGGAAAGAAACAGGGTGTGCTTCATTGTCAGAAGAGGACTAAAAAACAGTTGGTGAGTCAAACAGGAATTTTACATTTCAGAAAAATCCTTAAGAGGCCATCACACCCTTTTTCCTCTAACTAATAACAATAATAATAATCACTAAAATCCTTGTTATAATGAACAAAAGACCTTTTTTTTTTTTAGTTCTTAAAGGAATAAGCCCTATTTTTGTATGTTTTTGCATCCCTGAGCCCTTTAAGCATAAACAAAATGTATGTTCAACTTCTAAAACTGAGCTATCATAAAGCATTCTAGAGTAACAACTTGCAGTGCTGTACAGATACTTTTCTAAACCTTACTTGGACCAGAAGCAAACTGTCCCTTAATTCTACCTTCATCTGCACTAAGCTGGGGAAGGAATGAGATGAGCCTTGGGTATGCAGTGGGTTGAATGTTCCACAGCAAGTGCTTCATGGAAATGAGTTTGGTTTTCTTCCCTTTCTCCCACTGACCCCCTCTGTGGAAAGAGCTCCTGCACCTCAGCTGACCTCCAGCAACTGTTTTCTGGAATAGTGCAGGTATATTCCTGTATCTGTGATGAACTTGTGCCTTTCAGATGAATCACAGCAACTGAGCTTGACCTGGGAACTTGCAAAACTGCAAAACTCCCAGTAATTCAGTCGCTTGCAATGCCACACCCATCCCCACGGGCAGGTACTTGAATTCTGGCCTTCCATTTACCCACCTTTCAGTAATCCAAAAGTGTCTCACACCCACTGGCATATTTATCCTCCCTGAAGCAGAGGGATATAGCAAAACCTTCCTGCAACGCTAGGAAAGCAGGAAACCTGAGGCTCAGGACACAAAGGGACTGATTAACATCATAAAGGTGGTCAAATCCAGATCTAAAAATTGGCCTGATGGCTAAATGCCCCAAACC